>VWZF01003766.1:9120-55881 GCA_013396755.1 Sclerurus mexicanus
AATTCATATAGCTTTTTGTTGACATTCTTGGAAAAGTATGACTCGGAAAATTGTGATTTTTTTTTTTTTTAAAAGGATTTTCAAAGACTGGATTCATTTAGTTTGGCAAAAGCTACAAAATTAATATGTATTTAAAAAAGCAAAGCCTTAAGTGATCACAGCTTTTGGCTCTTAGGGAGAAGGAAATGCCTTTAAAAATTCCATATTGCGCCAAAGTTCATTCTCTGCCTTCCCCCTCTTTCTAGCCCCTATTTAATGTTGTGTGGAACATCTGTTTGGGAAAAGTAAGCCTAGAAACAAATTTGTTAACCCTTCAGCTTATAGGTATCCAGGTTTATTGTGAGATGGTTATTTTCTTAGGGGACTGCTATGTTTTGGGTGCCTTTTTCTACATCTAGTTTTTTTCTGACCTTCTCTCACCACCTTGTTTGTTGTTGGTTTTGGTTTAAGGTTTGGCTTTGTGGTTTGGTTGTTTTTCTGTTTGTTTGTTTGTTTGTTTGTTTGTTTAATATAGGAAACAAGACCAATAAGACTGGAAAAGCAAAGATTACACAGTTTTTCACTGCTTGAGGGAAAACAGAACAGACTATAAAACTAGTGAGAAGTAGGCGCATTAGATAGCTATCTTGTCCCTTACTCTCTTCATTTTGTGTGTAAAGGTCTGAAAGAACTTTTCTGCATCCCTGAATGGCATTTTTATGAAGACGTGCCTCATGTCCAATGTTATTACAAGCATGTTCTGGGTTTCAGTAAATGCGTAAGGGCAGAGACACTTAACAGGGAACTGAAAAATGAGGCTGCGACTTTGTATACAGACACATTTTAAGAGCAGATCACATCCAGTGGATAAGCATGAGTCAAGGTTTTCTTTTTGGTCCCTACCAATGCTGGCAACTGAATGCTGCTGTCCACTTCAGGAACTGGGCTCCTCTCATCAAATATCCCCCACCTGAACGCGGGGGAACAGAGGTGTCTCTGAGGTTCTCAAGTCACTCAAAATGTCTCTTTCCCAGAAGACTTTTCTTGATCATTGTTTCTTTAATCACTTGAAACAACTGAAATCCTCACCTACTAGCTGTATAGTGCTCTAAGTTTTGTTTGTTTTAGGTAATTCTGCTAACAGGGTCATGGAACAGAACCAGAAGTCCTCAATATGATACATTTCCATTAATTTTCCTTGAACTCAAGGTCTCTTTTTCACTTGAGTCCAAAACTACTGTTGATGGACATTGCAGATTTAATTAAATTACTGTTTCTGAGACATAGCTAATGATGTAAGGAGAAAGAGCTGGATAAATGTCATGACAGTTCTGTCTTTCCTCATGTTACTCTGAGGACATGCCTTTGGATTCTGAAGAACATTTCTAATATATTTTTGAGAAGGGTTCTACCTGGAAATGTTTGCTTAGGAGTATAAGAGTTAGCTGATTTGCTTGCTTTTGGCTTACAGGAGTAGTGTAGCATAAGATTTAAAATGTTTTGTTAGGTCCTTACAAAACAGATGAGTAAAAATGACTCATTAAAACACAAAATATCAGAATAAACTTTTAATAATAATGTTCTTGTTTAGGCAGATTGATACATTAAAGAATGTATTTGTCTAATAACCAACGAGATATTTTCAAAGAAGCTCTAATAAATTTTCTGAAATAGTTGAATATCAGTTCAAACACATTTCAATCACTGAGACTCTTTGCTTATGGAGTTTTCTTGAAGAGGTAAGTGTTAGAGATTGCAAAGCTTGTGACTACCAGATATCTGTGCTAAAGAGATAGTTCAAGAATTTGGAGAAATCTTTGCTCAACATATAGAAGCATAAATCAAAGGTATAAATGGGAGAGAAACCAGGGGCGCTGCTGACTGCAAAACCACTAAGAAACTTGATCTAGCATCAGTTTGAGCTGATAAATCCGTATTACACAGCATCATTAGATCCTCCAGCTCTTATCTATGAATGCAGAAGCAGATGAAGTGCATAAGTCTACAACTGGAAATAAAAGCTCTATGGTAAGATTCCCATATTCTCAGTGCTCAGCAGCTGTGACAAGAATGTTCTATGAAAGGGAGTTCAGGAGTGCTGACTTCTTTTGAAAATCCAGCCTTTAGCTTTTACAGTGTTTACCAAGTGTCAGGTTTTCATTTTTGTATCTAAATGTGTTCTTTTTGCTGGAGAAAGAGAAAATAAGTCTACTTAACCAGATACTCTGAAGTACATATTGATTATGTTGAACTGAGGATATTCAAAAACATTTCTAGTAAGGTCTTCTGGATTGTTGTGGCATGTTCTGATTGAAGTACAGAAGATGGATACTCTTTGTTGTACTTATATTGCTGAATCCTGTGTTTACCATTTTGTTACATAGTGACATTTCATTGACATTCCATTTCTTCCCTGAACTTCTGGTGTTTGGTCAGTGCGATTATATTGTTGCTACTGTGTAATTACACTGCTGCAGGGTTTATATGCGTAGAATTTACATGCTCAGGGGAACATTGAATACTGAAGCGTGATGGTTCACTGAGTGTTAGATCAGTGTGACATCAGCTGTGGGCACTATTCACATGTTAAGCCACGTGTAGTGCTGACTACAAGAAAGTACCACATTTAAAAAGAGATGTATGAACAAACATATTAATTGGTAGAATGTGTGGCAGACATTTTTAGTTCAGCTTGAGTGTGGCTAGATTTTTTTGGTTTGGTTTGGTTGGGGTTTTTTGGTTTTTTGTTTGCTTGGTTGGTTGTTTTTTTTAATGTGAGAGTGGTAGAAGAATGCTTACTGCCTCAAATGCAGGCCACAGAGCCACAACAACCTGGTTTTAGCTGCTATACCTGAGCTGCATAGGTTCTGGGATTAAGCAAATACTGCTATTATTTCTGATTTGTGTTTAACAAATATTTAGCTGTATTTCTGAACTGAGTGTATAAGGCTCATTTCGTTTGTACCCAGCTGCAGATGACTTTACTCTTCCTGTCTTCTTTCAGATGTTGCAGGATCCATGTACCCAGGTACTTTGGCTCCTTGTCTCCCTTTTACAGTCAAACTGAAAAGTACTCCTGTTGTTCTCTCTGCTGAATAATGGAGAAAAAGCATATGTCTCTAGGTCCCAGGAAATAAAACTTCTGTTCTGTTCACTTGCACCTGTCTGTACTCCAACCAGTTGTAGACATGCACATGTTCAGTCATATACAGTTTTAGGTTTGATGTTGTGTCACCTGCCATTAACTTTTCACTGCTGTGGCCATTGAGGTGTTCCCAGGAAAGACTGAACAAACTTGTTCCTTAGCAAGCTGACTAGGTTTCCAACTCACTCCAACACATTCTTGTCAACGTCTGAAACTCCATGGTGCAGTCAGCCACCTCTCATGGTACTGAAGGTGAAAGGGAGAGTGACTCTCTTTACATTGGCTAAAATTATTACTGTATGAACTCTAGTGAGCCAGAGTTTTATGACTTAGATGTCACATCTGCTCAGCATTGAGCTTTTAGAGGGCCAGTGCATAGGGTCCCTGTACAGGGAGATGAAGAGAAAGATGGTTCTGAGTGGAAAGCAAGCTCAGGGACAGAAGGTGAGCAGGCAAAGTCCTCAGAGGGCATAATTTAGAACTTTGCTATGCTTTTCCATTCCTTCATCCTTGTCCAAATGCAAGTTCTAGCACTGAGCCATCTCCTGCCATGGTGGAAGTTAATGCTTGTGTGGTGTCTGCAAAATGCCTGGGAGCAGTCAGATCTCCTTCTAGTACGTGCTTGGGCACAAAGGTAGTGCTGGGAGGTAAAGGCTTAAAAACCTCAAACACCGCTCAGAAGTTTCCTATGTTCTCAGTTTCCTCTTTTACTGATCCTGGGAGTAAGTATCTGGAGGACAAGGGTGTCTGCCCACTGACAACCAGAAAATCTACAGGGCCAACGGGGGGAGGTGATTATGGATACAAATATCTTTAGAACAGTACAGTCTTATTTTGTAGCATCTTTGCTACCTAATATAGTATCAGAGCTCAGGCAACAGAAGGTAATTATATTAGCATAGCGAAACAGGATCAGCTTCATACCTTTCAGGTCACTCATTCTGGTTTTTGAGCAGATTAAGATTTATGAGTTGTTTGCTTTTCCCTGATAAATCAAACTTGTTAACATTTGTTCATGTGATTGTCATACATAATTATATATGATATATACCTATATGTATGGCTAAGTGATGTATCTATATAGTACATCTTCAGTAAAAGCAATCGTGTTTTGTATTCTGCCTTACTAGGTAGCTGTCTGAATGGACTTGCGTCATTCAAATAGCAATAGCTATATCTTTGGAAAGATACTAAAAATTTTCAGTGGAACTGGTGAAATTTTAAATGAACTATATAATATCACATAATATTTGCAGTGCTAAGATCAAAAGTGTGAGGAAAGCCTCTTGCTATATATATGCCAGTAAACAGTACAACAGAAAAATATGTTCCAATTTATGCCAATCAATAATTGTCAAATTAACAGGGAAAAAAATTACTAACTTAGTCCTAAGACTACTGTGATTTTGCTCCAGAATACCTAAGTTGTATCACAACCTACCATTTCCATTCTTAAGCAATTTGCATTTTGCTTAAGAGATGTAACTGCCTGATTAAAATAGAGACCTTCAGACTGGCATCAAAGATGCATCAAATTAACAGAGCCAGTGGTACAACTTTTAGGAAAGTATAAAGGTGGGTAAGCTAGTTCTGCATCTGCTGGTAAACACAGCTGTGGCAGTTTGTTAGATGTTCAAATAGGAAGAAAACCTAAGAACATTAATTTATATCTTTATTTTGTATTAAATGGTCCTAAACATATTTCTTAACATTGTTTAATATCAAACTCTTTGAATCCAGTGCCAGCTGAACCAGGCACCTGACCCATAGCATCAATTTGAAGTGTTCTGACCTCAACTGGACAACTTGGCTGATGCTGAAAACACCTCCTTGTAGCCTAAATGGGCCAATTGGACTTCCTGCTCATTTCTCTCTGACAGGAAACAGAAGATAAATTTATAGCATCAAATTACTTAATTGAGAGCAACTAGATGATGTCTTTTCACTATACAATCTGTGTAATTATGGAGGTGTTGTTATATATCAAAGCAATTATTATGCTTCCACCCCAGGATTTTAAAGCAATGGCATCTTGTGGCCTCAGATGGGGTAGTTAGTCTAGTGCATCCCTTGTCCCTTTTACTGATATATTTTAGTTTTGGAGGAGTTCCCCCTATTGTGTCTGCTAGACACCATGCCTTGCTGCTCAAAGACAAAGGGAAAATATTGCTCGTATGCCATGAGAAAGGGAGGGAAGTTGTCTTAATACAGAAATGAGCTCTTTTAAATTTTTTCAACTTCAAATAGGGGGGGGAGGGGAGGGGTGGTGCCAACCAGCAAATTGCACTGTCAGCTCCCTGTTTTATTAAAAGAAGAAAAAGAGATCTTATGCTCTTCAGAAAAAGTCATCTCAGTTCTGCATCAGGACTTGTTCTTGCCACTCTGAAAGAAGTCTCAAATGCATTTGGCAGAGAGGTTGTTTCCAACCACTGTAACAGATTGTCTTTATTTCCAGGTTCTAGGCAAAGAAAAGTGGGGTAGGAAATTTTAGTTGAAGTGCTTCTGACTATAATTGAAATTGAAAGATAGGAAAACTGTTACTTTCAATCTTCTTTTAATTTTGTTTTGGTTTGGCTTTTTTAGGAATATTTTGGTTGTCTTTGGTACTTAAAACAGTTTAAATGTTTCTAAGTATGTTGCTTGTATCCATTTTTTTCCAATGGGACAATGCAATTCATCAGTAGTGTAGTTTAATATAACTTTATTATGTTTTCTCATTTTCCCAGAATTTAAACAATGTTAGTATAAGCATTTATTATCTATGATTGTGCTGTTTGTGCATAAAACAAGTCTTGGGAAAAATAGTAAAATAAAATGTCTTTAGCATTCATATGGAAAAGAAAATTACTTTCCAAAAATATGTTTTTAATTTGAAACATATTGACTAAGTAAATAGAATTTTATCTGTAGTAGTGAATTGAACTGATTGTTTCTTGTTACCATGGGCTTTGAGATTTTAAAACTGGATCTCAGCCCCTCACCTCATTTTTATTCATAGATTGGAAAAGAAAAATAAGGTTTCCTGGCTTTTGAAATCCCAGTTGGTTTTTCAGCTTTGAATGAAGTAGTTGAAATTTAGAATAAAGTAAATATTCACAATACACCTGTGGGATAGTCTGTTTCTGTCAAAAGCTGCTTTAACATTTCAGCTCCAGTTCCTTTGTCTTTGGCTTCTGCTTCTTCAGAGATTTGATTTTACTGGAACACCTTAAACACTACTGAATATTTTTGTAGCTTAAATTAATTGTGTTTGCTAGGTTACTATTTTGCACAGAATACAATAATTTTATGTTTAAATATAAATATGGTATTTGAAAAGAAAAATGTCTTTAAATAAAAGATCTGAAAATCAGCTATAAAAAAAAAATTGTTCATATTTATCCACCCTCCCTAGATCCCTACAGAGATCTGAGAAACTGGCTTTTTGAAGAAATGGATTTTAATAGAAACTATTGGTATGTTTTTCTATTTCAATAAACATAGTTATGGTCATCAATTCAAAAGGAGACAGATGATGTGGGGGGCAATGTAGTTTCATTTTGGTAATATGCCATTGATACAAGTTAATTGTTTTGTTTGAGGGATAGATGTTTTAGTTGAAATTATTTTGTGAATGATTTCTGCCAGGGCGAACTTTCACTTTAAAGCACAGAGCAGCAAATGCACCACATTTTTGCTCCACAAGCATGTTTGAAACAGACATATTTCATCAAGGAGTATGTGATCTTGGCCTTGTATATGGATAAACAAGCTTTGCCGTATACTGCAGGTGGTACTGTTTCCCTGCCAAACACTTGAGGAGCTTACCATTGCAAGGCAGGTCGAGTTCCAAACACCATGCAGAACTCTACATCTTACAGGTGAGAAACTGATTTTAACGTTAGGTGTCTTTACAGCCAATTGGAGCAAGATGACATGCTTTATTTTCTTTTGTGAAATAATTCCAGCTTCATGTAATCCTCCTTCCTTCCTTCACAGTACACTTTTGAAGGTATTTTTCTCCCTTGATCTACAGCATAGAAAACTCATTCAAGATCTACATTGATAGGTAGGGGCTTTATATGTTTACGATTTCTATCACATAATTTTTCTTTTGAACTATGTGCTTACATAGAGGCAAGCTGGAAAATTGGGTGTTTCTAGAAGATTGTCTGACAATCAAGGTAATGTCATGTTTTCCAGCAAGAATACTGGATCTGTGTCATGTGTGATTTAACCAGCAGTTTCTGCATGAAGAACAGTGTTCACTTTGTTTATTGAGGATTGCTGAAAATCCTATAATTTATCACTAGTCTGTCAGAAACAAGTTTTGGCTGATTTAGTGCCTCATTTGGAATTGAAATGTACATATTTTGTCTTAAATGTTCAGTGTTCTGTTTCAAGTCCTACATTCTACCTTTGTGTAGAATACAAATAGCCTTAGTATATATTTTTTTAAAATGACAAACTGTATTAATGAAAGAAGCTGCTTTGAAGCACGCTGCTCTGAGTTTAAAATATACTGTTTATTTATTATGATGTTGTTTTTCAAAAGAAAACAACAGTACTGGAAGGTTGTTATAATGCATGATGAAGGTTTGTAGCACTTTTTCACACATAAACTGGCATGTGTAGCTTTAGAGATCTGGACTGGTTAATTTAAGAATAGTAAATGCCTGTATTTAATATCCTGTTTCTTACATCACGTACAACCCTTGCCTCTATGTGATACCTCAGCATGTTAAGTGGTGAGTATAGACTGCTAAGAATCAAAGCTTTTTGAAATTTCTGTTTCCTTAAAATCCTTTTGACTCTCCTTACTCTCTGCTAGCACTTTGGTTACATGATATAAGAGTGATAAACAGTCATAGCTGTTCTATCCAAAAAAATGTTTTCATTTTCTGTAACATCAGAAGCTCCATTATTCTGTTTGTGGAATATTCTGTTAGTCTGTAGATCTCAAGAATTTGTGGATTACACCTAAAACCCTGCTTAAAATTGAGGCAGATACATAAAAAACCATTTTGACTAGGGTGCAGTTTGTTCTATGTGCAGATTACATTTCCTTATGGCAAAAGTTGAGAGATCAGATAAAAACAGTGTGCAGTTTTCCCATTCCCTGATTTTGGTTCTGTCAGTCTGTTCTCAGAAACAGTGGGTGGGGAAGCTTGGGTTGGTTTATGTTTCCTCACATGTGCTACCAGGAGGTTGAATGACTTTATGGAATTAGCAAGCTGTTCTTTCAAAAACAGTAGTTAATGAAATGACTCCGTATGGCACTTAACAGCACTTTACAGCTGCAACAAATGAGTTTCAGTTAATAGCTTTTCACAGATATTAAGAAATTGAAAAGCTCCAGGAAGAGGATTAGCCATTCAACATTTAATTATTTTTGTAGTTAAAAAGTATTTTACCTGAACATCTCTCATTCAAATCTATAGATTAAGCTATTAGTGTATTCTAGAAACTAAGTCAGTGTTAGTGTTCATGCAGATTCAGTCATTCCAGCCTAGGGTTAAAAATAAAACAGTGTACACTTCAAATTATGAATATCATTGTGCAAAGAAGTTGTGCACTTGATGTTCTGTATCTTATCTGTCAATGTCTCTCTATTTGGGAACTTCAAACTATATTTCAAATGACATAGTTTATTTTCTTCTTTAACTCTTTATTTTCACAGATTTTCTAAAAAGCTTTCCAAGATTTGGGTTTCTTTTAACCTTCACTTTGCTAATGTGTGAGAACTGGAGGCTTGGGTGATATGGTTAAAGAGGTTATGGTTATACTAGGCATGTGAGTAGGTGTTCTGCTGAGAACTTCATTTACCAGCTGGCTTCCTGTTTTTCCCCACTGGGACCTATTTTACCTCTACCGTATATATAACATATACCATTACCTCTAACCTCATATACCATTACATCTAACCTTTTCTTCTGGAATCTTGCATTCCCTCCATCCTGCCAATCTTTTAATTCATCTCTATATGGAAGTCCTCCCCTTTGCTGTTTGGTTTTCCAGAGTCAAGGTGCAGTAGATGCTGCTGGACAAGGATTGTGGCTGATCAGCCGGATGTGGACCTTACATCTGGCAGATACACCCTTCCTTGCTCACCAGCCAAGCTCTACTCTCCAGTCAGGAGAACTGCATGCTTTGTGAGCCTTTGGTTAAACACCACAGCCTGCCTTTCAGTGTGGTAAGGCAGAGTTTAAACTTTGTCCACACATGTTGTTCATGGGAGATGTGTCTGCTGACTTCATGAAGAAGAAAGTGACAGGAGTAAACAAGATACCTTTAAACACCACATATTATTTCTGGTGTAGCTTGCATGTTGGTTTTACTGTGTTTATCAGTGTTGAATGTTATGACACAGAAACTGGGGTAACAGATGTGTCTGCCATCCCATTATACTGAAAATCCAAATGGCTCTGAAAAAAACCACAGAATTGCAGAATATGCCAAGTTGGAATCACCCACAAGGGTGATTTAGTCCAACTCCTGGCCTTGCACAGGACCATCTCCAAGATTCACACCCTGTGCCTGAGAGTATCATGCAAATGCTTCTTGAACTCTGCCATTCTTGGTGTTGTGACCACTTCCCTGAGGAGCCTGTGCCAGTGCTCAACAACCATCTGGGAGAAGAACCTTTTTCTAACATCCAACCTAAACCTGCCCTGACACAACTTCTGGCCATTTCCTCAGTTTCTGTCACTGGACACCAGAGAGTAGAAATCCTTTTCCCTTCCTCTCACAAGAAAGTTGTAAATGCAATAAAGTCTCCTCTGTCTCCTCTTCTCCAGGCTGAACAGACCAAGTGCCCTCAGCTGCTCCTCATAAAACTTCCCCTCAAGGCCCTTCACCATCTTCATTGCTCTCCTTTGGATGTTCTCTAATGAGTTAATATCTTTCCTACATTTCAGTGGCCAAAACTGCCCACAATATTCAAGTTGAGGCCACCCCAGTGCAGAACAGAGTGGGACAATCCCCTCCCTCGACCAGCTGGCGATGCTTTGCCTGATGCCCCCCAGGACAGGGTTGGCCCTCCTGGCTGCCAGGGCACTGCTGACTCACATTCAACTTGCCATTGACCAGGACTCCCAGGTCCCTTTCCATGGCACTGCTTTCCAGCATCTCATTCCCCAGTCTGTATGAACATTCAGAGTTGCCCCATCCCAAGAGCAGAATTTGGCACTTTCCTGTGTTGAACTTCATATAGGTGGTGATTGCCTTGCCTCTAATTTGTCCAGGTCTCTCTGCACTGTGCTTTGTGAAAAAAAGCCATTGTTCCAGAAACAGCAAATTGAAAACCAGTATTTTTCAGTGATCAGGACTATTGACAATGCCAATCTCTGAAACAAAAATGCATGCAGTGCTACCCAGAGCTGGGGAATAGGCCTGCTACCATCAACTCCCAGTGCAAAACTTCAGAGTTGTGCTTCCTTCCTCTCCTTTCTGGCCTGAAGATCAGCTAAAGCACGGAGCCGTTGTCTTGATCTGGTTATGCAGGTTCCCATCCCCATCTCCCCCCACCCCACCTACTTCTCCACAGCTACTTTTCTATGCTTCCGCAGAAATAGACGTATTGTCCCAGGGGCAGGGTCTGTGTTTGTGTGAGTTAAGAGCGCGAGTCTGATGTCTTGGCTCATTAAAGGGAATGGAAATCCCATCTCGCCAAGGTCATAAACACTGACCTTTGTGCAGAGTACATGGTCACTGACAGTGTTTTAGCATGAAAGCGTTGATTTGTTTTTAAGTGTCTTTTAAGGTCTGAAATGAGGAATCCAGAATGCTGGTTTTATAACTTTTTGAACCAGTTTTCAGAAAATTACTCAAAATTCTACGTTGTTGATTATCTCTTAAAAGATACATGCTTAAAAGATGCTGAGGGAGTGGGACTGCAAAGAGGAAATCTAAATTAATATTTACTGTGTGCATATTTGTGCACATGCAGCATATTCCTACCCATGTTAATGCTCACTTTGCAATGTAATTAATACAGGCTGTCTTTAATCCATGCACTGCCAAGGTTTCCAATCACATACAAATAATGATCAATTCTGTGGATGCAGTCAATTTTGAAGGGAAACATGCATTCAAAATGCTGGAGATAAGAGATCCAAGAGTCTCTGCTACTCCTGTGGACTCTGTGAATCAACAAGATCAAAAGGTTCCCTATTTGAAAAAGTTCACTCGTTTCTATTTTTGAAGGTCTGCAGAGCACCAGTCTTGGTTTTAAGTTCAGTTAGGAGACTGTTTAGTGTGTAGGTAATAACTCTTCCATAACATGCCTCCAGAACTGTTTATACATGAGCAAAGCTACACATTTTTAAAAATGAAAGGAGACTTGAAAATGTAGCAATGTCTGTTTATAGATTTAACAATCTTAAATCCTAGCAGTCAAACAACATGACTTGTAGATGTGAGAAGTGACTTAATCTTCATTGTTTGCTTGCAAAAACTATTGCAAAAGATTTTAGGGAAAAAAGTTTTTCTCTTATGATTGTACAATTTTAATTCAACTTACTTTGTTGATGAATCTTGATTTCCCTCAGATACATAAAATGCTCTGCTCATCTCTGCACAAATGCACAATTCCTAAAACAACCCAGTTACTGTTTAAACAGCTAGTATAAATAATGAACCACTCCATTACCAAGAATATAAATAAATGTAGACAAGTAAGGGTTCTCTAGAGCTGAAAGTTTAGGTTATGCAAAAACTTCGACAGCTGTAATTTGTAGGTCCTTGTAGACTGAGGGGTGTGAGTGATGTAAACTCTAGAAAGCTGACATTTAATGTATGTCTATTTTGTCATTTTGCCAAAAGGCAGGGCTTGACTGTTATGTTTCTTTCACTCTGTACAAATTTTGAATTGGGTAACATCTGGCAGCAAAAATTCCACAAAATGCCTTAAGCTTTGCAGTGCTGTAAACAAAGTACAATGCTCTACTGCATGATGAGTAGTGAGTCAACATTTTAGAGAAGTCTGGTCATAAACATATTTTCCCTGGATAAAACTTCAAAAGAAGAAGAGGAGAGAAAAAAATATTAATTGAAATTTATTTCTTCATCTGTTAAGATTTGAAATTC
Organism: Sclerurus mexicanus; assembly: GCA_013396755.1. Lineage (NCBI taxonomy): Eukaryota > Metazoa > Chordata > Aves > Passeriformes > Furnariidae > Sclerurus > Sclerurus mexicanus. The sequence goes on from VWZF01003766.1 coordinate 21,311, forward strand.
ATTTAATTCTGAAAGCTATTTGAGTCAGAAGTGTGCTTCTAATTAGATCATAAACCAAAAGGTGTGTTGTTTCTTATGCTTTGTGAATTGAGGGAAGTAAGACCTTTGAATCTGAGTCTTTAAGACCACATGTCTAGGGAGATAAATGAGAGCAGGTCAGTTCTCCCCTCTACTTGAAAATAATCATGTACACACCTGTTACTTCAGGGAACTACAGTGGAAAATGGCTTAACTACACCTTAAAATTTGGTCAATTTTGATGAGAGCAAAATATTTTAGGTTAGTAAATTTAAATACTTTTCCCTAGGGTTGGTGCAAGTCCTTTGGCTTAAGTCAGTGAAGTGAAAATGTGAGAAAGGTTAAGAGCTTTCCTTGTGTGTGGGAGACGGTGAGAGAGAGAGGGAGAAAAAGAAGGGAAGATGGATGGAAAGAGAGAGAGGGCTGACTGACCATGAGCCTATCAAGGTGAAATGTATCCTTACTCTTGGGAATTTTTTAAACAAACAGAGAATGGTTTATATTTTATTACACATGTCCATAACATTTACAGAAACACTATTGTCTATAGAATCATAAAGATTGGAAAAGACCTCTGAGATCATTGAGTCCAACCTTTGACCAATCACCACGAGGTCAACTAGACCACAGCACTAAGTGCCATGTCTAGTCATTTCTTGAACTCTCCATGTGCAGTCCATTCCAATGTTTGACAGCCCTTTTGGTGGAAGAATTCTTCCTAATGTCCAACCTGAACCTCCCCTGGTGCAGTTTGAGAGTATGTCATCTTGTCCTGTTGCTACTTGCCTGGGAGGAGAAACAGACCCCCACCTGGCTACAACCTCCTTTACTGTCAGTTAATCTGAGAATGACTGCACAAGCAGTTGTAAACTACCAAGGTGCTCTGCTGTGTTAGAGTGAAGGTACAGGATTAGAGCAGGTTAGTCATAGGTGGTCACAAACCTGATCTTCTCTTATAGTGGGGAGGACTTTTGCTCCCCCAGTCTCTGTGTTGTGGATCATGGACTTAAGAGGTGTGGGAAGAGAGGTTGGCAGTGAAGACTGAGGCAAAAAAATTGTGAGCTGCCTTGGCCTTCTCCCTCTTCATTGTTACCAACCTTGCTTATGGGGGGCTGGGGTGTGGGGGGACTATGCTTTCTTTGACCTTCCTTTTCTGGCTCATATGCCTGTAGAAGCCCTTCTTGTTGTCTTTACATCCCTTGCCAAATTCAGCTTCAGCTTCTCCTTGGTCTTCCTGACCCCATCCCCATGCAAATGGACTATGTTTCGGTACTGTTCCCAGGATACCTGTCCATGCCTGTGCATTTGCTTCCTGCCCTCTAGTTTGACTAGCAGTTGCCTGCCTTCTCAACAATGCTGGTCTCTTGCCTTCCTTACCTGATTTCCTACACCTGGGGATTGAGAGCCCTCACACTCTATGGAAGGTATCCTTAAAGATGTGTCAGGTCTGTTCTGCTCCCCTGTCCCTGAGGGCAGTTTCCCAGGGGTCCTATTGACTAGCTCCTTGAAAAGCTGGAATTTTGCTTTCCTGAAGTTCAGGGCCCTGTCTTTACTCTTTGTCTGACCTTTGCCATATTTTTTAAGGTCTGCAAACTCCACCAGTGCATGATTGCTGCAGCCCAGGATGCCTCCAATCTTGATGCCCCCAATTACGTTGCTTCCGCTTGTGACCAACAGTCCAGTCCAGTATTGCATCCACTCTGGTAGGGCTGTCTTACCTGGCTCAAGAAGTTATCCAGGAATTTCCTGGATTGCCTAAAGCTTACCATTCTACTTTCCCAGCCAGTGTCAAGGTGGTTGAAGTCCCCTGGCAGGACAGGAGTCTGTGAGCATTATGCTTCTTCTAGCAAGAAGACTTCATCAGTAGGCTCTCCTGGATCAGGCAGCCTATAGTGATACCAGCCACGAGGTTCACTGTTGCCTTGATCTCTGATTCTTGCCCATCATCTTTCAACTTCCTCATGACAGGTCTTCAGAGACAGTTCTTCACACTCAATTCACCTCTTGATGTCAAGGGCAACCCCTCCAGTCCTTCCTCCCCTCCTGTCCTTTATGAACAGCTGTATTCAATAGCCACACATGGGGTTTGTCCTAGCAAGTTGCAATGATGGCATATAGATCATAGCTTTCTAGAATCACAGTGTCTTCTAACTCATCCTTTGTTGCCCATGCTGCATGCACTGGTGTAGAGGCACTTCAGCTGGGCTGTTGGTCATGTCAGCTTCTTAGAGGAACACTCCTTAATTTCTGGGAGATATATCACTGATGTTTTTCTGTTGACTTCTATTACCTTAGAAGTCCATGGCTCAACTACAGAAGACTTTAAGTGTGCTCCAGTGTGGCCAGCACATTTCAGAGTCACTTGGCTGAGTGCTCTTCTCTAGCACTCTGTCCCTCTAGCCTTGGTGTATCATCCTCCCACAGTTTGCCAAGGGTAAGCATGATATTATCCCTCTTCCCCATCATGTCTAGTTAAAGCTCTGTCAATAACTCCTGCTAGCTCTTGAGCAAACACTGTCTTCCCCTTTTGAGGTGAATTCCATCTCATATCAGTGTGCCTGTTTCTGTGTATGCTATCTCATTGCCAAAATTTTGTTGGTGACACCAGCCAGAGAGTCATGTATTAATGGACTGGGACCATCTGTTTCTTCAGTGTTGCCTGTTTCTCCCAGTGCTGGAACACAAATGCTTCACCTTACTTTATTATTCTGTGTTAAGCATTACTGCACCTAAGCATCTACTTTTGAATGCTCAGTCACTGGAATGTGGAAAAACTACAGTACTTCAATCATACTTGAATAAGGTAGTAAATGATTTTGCTTACTATGCCACACTAGACACACTTACAATGAACTGTCATAACTGGATATTATACTACCCTAACTGATAAAACCTTTGTAGTTGATACACTAGCACTTTGAGGTTGATGTTGAGTGCTGGATTCGTTATTTGAAATGCAAAATGCATGTGAGGGAGTTCAGTTATTGGTTTGCTTGTTGATATTGTGCTGGAGTTCTATTAATAGCATTGTTATAAATCTCTTCTAAAAAATAAATTAAAAATATAGGAACCAGAATGTAATAAATCACAATGTGCTATAGCCTTTTTTACTAACTATAGCAGCAAGGGGCTGTTGCTTATGTCAAATTTTACCATAAATTGTACGTCCGCTAAGAGTTACGGCTAAGAATTTTATGACTTGGGCCAATAAGGTCACTTAAAATCTGCTTAGAATTCTTGTTACAGTAACATAATACTGTATATACATTACCTCTTTCGTAAATGAAGTAATTTCACAAACTCCTGCCAAGTCAAGTGTCTGAAAAGTTTGCAGTAGCCTTTGTCTCGTGGTAATTGGTGGGTGGTACCGTGGATTATGGTAAACGAATTCAGTCTCTCTGTGACTACTAAAAGTTGAGTGGCAGTGCCGTGGCAAGGATATGTGTTCTTCAAAGGGGATTTTTGCAATCTATGAATGTCTTTCTTCATCACTGTAATTTAATCTTACTTTTGCTAATTTGTAGTCCTTTTCCAGGAGAGAATTTCATGCCAAATAAGGACTTCATCTGTTATTGTTTTCTCAAATTCCTGTCAGCAGTTGTAAGCGTGCAAGAATTGCAGTGCCAGGTACTCAATTCTGACTTCTTTTCCATTTTCTGCATGAGGTGTGAAATTTAGATTCCTTCACATGTTTTGCAGGGATAGAATCAAAGTTTTGTATGCTTATCTATATGCAGAAGAGGAGAAAAACAGGAGGAAGAAATATATATATGTAATGCAGCCTATTTTATCTCCTATACGCACAATAAAATGCTTTTATTATATTTAGATTGACATGTTATGTTTGTGCATTCAAGCTTACTACTGCTTCTCTGTCATGAAGGCTAGTAGATGAGTTAGTGAGGCAAGTATAAGGAGAAAATGGAGTTCATTTATGTTGTGTTATAAATAAGATTTTCTGCAGTTTGACTAGCTTTTAGTGGTTTTTTGAGATAGTTATGTTTATAAATATATTAAGAATTTTTATTTTCAATGAATAAAATAATTTGGCTGCCCATTTTTTTTCAAGTAGGAGAAAAGGCAAATAATATACAATTTCATTGAATAAATACACAAAATGAAAATAAATATTTTTAGAACTTGTTTTGGGTATGACTTTCATTATCTTAGGTGGCATCTTAATAGGCTTTTCTAATGATAATTTTCTTCTGAACTTTGACACTAACAAAAATTATGTCTCCGCCATATTGCTTAGTCAGGAGACACCAATGGACAGACATGTAATGGAGTAGAGCACTTAATAACCTATTATCTGTACAGCGCTTACTTTATCAAATGAGGGGGGTTAGATATTTCAGATTAATATATATAGGACAGAACACAGAGGCAGAGCAAAGCAAAACAGACTAGCCAAGAATGACAAGGTTGAGGGCAATATATCAATTGGTTGGCTTTCTGGGTCATAGTAGTTTTAAATATTTGGGAATCCATTCCAAGAGTAATACAGAGTTCTTTGTTTTGTTTTAGATCTTTGACCAGATCTTATCTACATTCATAGAGCTGGATTGTAAATCACCCAGTCTCTTTCATGTTGGCTGCTTTGTAGAAAGCCTGAGAGGCAGTAAGTGGTGCACATAGCGGAAGATCCAGAGAAGCTTTTTCGCAGCACAGTCTTAATTTCATACCTACCAAGAGAAAGTGCAGTGCATGCAAATAACTAGTCCAGTCTTTTCAAAAATGCTTTTCTCCAGTGACACAGAAGACAGCTAATGGTTAGGTTGTGATTAGCATCTTGCTTTCTGCTTTGAACAGAATTTCCTAAATATTTTCCTGAAGCATGAGTACATGTACACATACCAGGAAAAATAAACTTCCATATAATTAATTAACACAGTAAATGCTACCTAATGCAGGTACTCCATGAAGATTTAAAAATTTGACTGTAGTTGAATTTTTTTATAGGAAACTCTAGATTCCCACGTACCCCTCCCCCCCAAAAAACCCCAAAACCTCAAAAAAAAACAAAGCCCCAAACATTTTAAGAGGTATGTGCTGAGAAATTGATGCCTGATAATACCAGAGAACAAAAAGCTCTGTTTTCATTAAACTGATGCACATGTAATAAATTTTCCTTGTCTTCTCTACCATGACAGATCACTCTCACTGCTTTAATGATGGCATGCATCTCTGTGACTGCTAGCAAAGATCACTAGTGTTGTTGTGTTTCCCTTTTCCATCCTGCCTGAATAGTCATGCTGCTGTTGCTCCTAACAGCTTGGCTCCTTTCAATCTTGGCTGAGCCCCTCAGTTGCCCAGGTGAGCTCAGACTGCTGTCTTCTCCATTTCTGGCAGCTCCCTCTCTGAATCAGTTGCTGTGCCAAATACTGCGATCACAGCCCGTGCAGTAGTGCAGAACAGGCTGGTAATTATCTGATGGGCTCTGTATTAGTCAGACATGGGAAATTCACACAGAACAGTGAAAGTGGTTGGACTACATGTGCTAGGAAGGATGGAAATATTTGATTCTATTTTTTTTTAATACCAGAGTTTCAAATATATCCAGTATTGAGAATAAACAAGAGCATATCCCATTAAAAATTTGCCTGTTAAGCTTAGCAGTTTTCTATCGTTATGTTGTGCAGTAAGTGCCAGCTATGAAATGTTGTTTCCATGTTCATCTCACAAAATGGGGCACTTTCACTGAAGCTTCAATATCAACAAAAGTCTCAGATTCCTGCAAGTACCTAAAATCACATCATTTCTTAATGTTATTCTCTGCTATAATGGCTGCTTTGATTGTTGTGCATACAAATGCATTCTGGTTGTAGCATTCTCTCCTGCTTGTTAGAATTAGCATTCTTTTTCTCTGCTTTGGAGGTAAGAGTGTTTGAAACTTGTCCATAACTAACACAAAGGAAGGCAGCTGCTTATAAGCTTGTAACAATTTATTGGCAATTGCTCGCACTTGTTACAAAAAAATGATATGAGGACATTTAGATTGGCATTGTTAGCTTTTGCTTGCAAAACTTTTTGGTAATGTATAACACAAGTAAACAATACCTGTGCATCTATTTGCTTAAGGATAATGAAAACCACAGCTGTCCACTGTGATTAAGTGGATCATTTGATTCAATAGTGGCTGCAAGAGAAGTATCAGGTATAGAAGTAAAATTTTGATCTGAGCAGAATACCTGCTATGTGTATTTTGAAATGTTGAAACATAATAAAATGCATGGAAACAGAAGTATGCGCCAATTTTAATTCTCACTGTGAAAAGCATTCTTCTTCCTTAAAACTGTATTTTTCAATTCCAAAGTTGAAGAATCTGCATTATGGTTCAGAAATGGTAGAAATTAAGACCAGCATACTTGGCCAGTTGCATGCAGTCACTGGTGTTTTCCGTGTGCTTCGCACTTCAGGGGTGGAACCAACCAATTTTCCAGCAGTAAATGTTGCTGGTTCCACACAACTTGTTCCACTCCCATCTATGATCATGTCTGGAGTAGTTTATTCACTGATGTGAGCTTTTTGTTGCATTTGTTCAAAATAAGAGGAATTCACTTCAAGTGAGTACTGTTCTGAAAACACATCTATGAAATCTCAGCTGTGGTTGTATATGACCTTCTGACAAGATTTGTTCAATATGTAAGAACTTGAGGTCATTGCTCAGTTTCGCAAGTTAACCTTGCAATGTAAAATTAGGTTGCATGTGTTGTTTCTTACTTGCATGTTGTGTAAACAAGTGTTTTAAAGAAACAGTATTTTTGATGACACACCACCAAGACTGACCATGTGATGAAAAAACATCAGTCCTGCTGTCACAGTAACAAAAAGGTGCCAAAGTTTGTAATTTGTAAAATAGAAGTTTATACATGTAAAATACAGAGTTCTTTGATGAGGTAGATACAGCTTTGAAAGTGCAATGCAGTTTACTCAAGTATTCCTTTCAGAACTCCTTAAAATGGCAGTGTGATCACCTTGAGTGTTGTAGCTAAAACAAAATACTAATACAGTATTAAGGTTAACGCTGATTTTGTGATTCCCAACAGTTAACAATTATTTAACTGGGTAATGAGGAATGATAGTGGGAGCTCAGGAGATTCCATCCTGGCATAGGGAAATAGATGAATTGGGTGGAAACTGCCAAGTACTTCTAGCCTGCCTGCTGATGGATGCATGCCTGTGCTCTCCTCTGCACTGCTGGGTTAGAGAAGCTGCTCCTTCCTTTGCCTTCAGAAAGGGGCTCCTGTACATCATTATGGCCGTGATAGCTAGAGTCAGTGGGACTGTGACAATGTCTTCATGTAGTTCATTCAGTTTGGTTTCACTGTCCACCCACTGAATACAGTATGTATCCACATCTGGAAGCACTCTGCACACTCTGTTTTTCACCTCAGGGCTCTACTCTTTTTTTAGCATTTTTCTTGAAGAGAACATAAGCAAATAATATCCCATCTATTTTCATTCAGAAAAGTTTTTCTTAGCTCTGTTAATTAAATACCAAAGAGGAACTGCATCAGAGTCCACTTAAGCATTTGTACATTTTCCCCCCTGTGCAGCAGAAAAGGTAGTTTAAAAAACAGGAAGAAGAGAAATTCTTTCAGAATTCTTTCAGAGCAGACAATGACTATGACTTCACTGTATTCCTTCAGTTGTAATCCAAGAAGTCAAACAGATTCGGCAGTAGGAAGAAGGTATTTCTTATGTACACTGGACAAGCAGCTTGTCAGCAGAAATAATTTGTGGTTTAGATATTTACTCTCAAATAGAGATACAAATATAACTTTTATTATTAGTGTTATTTAAATAATTACCCCATACAGTGAAATGTAGAAAAGCCTACTAACACAGATTAATAACATAACTTTGAAACTTTCAATTAGAATGACTGGGTTGCATTTTCCAACAGCTAAAATACAGATGAGGTGTTAGCTTCCTATATATCCTGGCATCCTTTCTTAACTTTGTCCTCAGTTTTCTACTCACAGAGGCAAATGTTCACACATGCACACGCACACACACACTGACATAGTGATGTTTAGCTACCAATATTTGATCAGGTCAGAAGTGCTGAGAGTGCTCACTGATGACTTACTTGGCCTCATCACCCTACACACTGACTTACTCTCTCCTGTTGTGCTCTACAGCCATCAGTATGATCTCTAGTTCGTATTGGCGGAGAGGAATTAATATTTTTGTGTATATAGACATAGCTAATTACTTATTATAAAAGAGAACTTCCAGTAGAAAAGTATGAATTTTAAACTCTTGATCAAGAAACCAAAATACATTATGTTAAAGAGAAATTTGTCCTCTCTGTCATGTCCTCTTTGTCATGAGCAAAACCTATATTAATTTTTACTAGTGAGCAGTTACTTCTCTTTGAACACAGTATTCGAAGTTAATTTTAGCAGTGTAATTTTGTAAAATCCTATTCGACTGTGATTTAGGGGAAACAAATCCCCTAAATTAGGGGAAGCTTCAGATAGCATAGTTTTCTATGTAGTTGTGCCATTAAAAAATGTGATGTTTGTGAACATGAGAATCTAATCAATGTTTTTATTTAAGGATTAATATTACCCTATCATTGGCTCACTTGCCAGCCTTGGTTTCTTAACGTATTGATAACTCGGGTGCTCCTACCTGTGTGCCCAGGTTTCTCAAATAAGTATCAGGCACTAGGGTTTGAGAATTAATTATTCTTTGGTCTCCACTGTATCCTTTTGGTCAGGAAGATGTTTATAATACTGAGCCATAAGTAATTCAAACAGTGCTCTGATTAATATGAGCATGCTGTCTTCTCTCACTATTTTCTGTGGAGGAGAATGGCTGGCTGTAGCCCCCCTGCCTTCCAAGACTGCTGCAATTCCTGGTTTTGAAATACAATTAGAGAGTGAAAACTAAGCAACCTGTAGGAAGGTCTCTTTTACAGTTATAGCAGTTCCTCTACCATAGTTATCAATCTAGTCAGACTAATCACTAGGATATGTAATAACTTCTACTGCATTCTGTTACGCTCAGTTGTGATCTGTGCTGTTTTTATTTTACCATTTAGGTTGAGAAAGATTAATGTTGTCATTTTGTATGAAATATAGGAAAGCATTTAAGAGCGTGCTTAGAAGTAAGCCAATTTTCAAGTGTTTATCTGACTAGGATTGTTTTCCTGAGCTGGAGTCAAACATTTCAGCTAAAGGCCGCAAAAAGGACTGGTGTTTTTGGATTCTATTTTTTTTTCTTCTTTTCAGAAAAGGGCACTGTGAAAAATCATTGCTTATACCAGTTGATGGAGTGCTATACTCGTAAATCATGATTATTTTCAACCTTTTGGTTGAGATTATTTTGTTTTCACAGCCAGAAGCAGTAAAATAATCAATCATGTAATAATGCCATGGATAATTATCATGTTGCTTGGTGTTCTTTGAGCTACTGCAGGTGTGTTCAGAGCCTCTGTTGGTTGTGTTTAAACTGTGATTTTATAGCTGAGGTGGTGAAGAGCTGTGGAATGTACTCATAATCTCTTTCTTTTTTTTTTTATTTAAATCATAATGCACTACCAACAAAGACCATTTATTATGAAATCCAGAATTAGTTGTGTTTCTTTCTATGATTCAGTGCTTTTATATGCTCCCTGGTATATTATCTTGGACTGTGTAACATACAGTTGTGCAGAAAAGCTATGTTTGTGATAGCTAGTAGACTTAGTTACATTGTTGCCAAATGAGAGATTACACTGAAATGCATTTGTGGTTTAACTCTTATTTATTAAACATTCAGAACAGTTTTATTGGCATAATTACATCTTAATTTGTTTCCAAATAGTGCTTTATGCTTTGCTCTTCTTGACTAGGAGCAAAACTAGCTCTACTGTGACTGTGAGGATTCTCTGACACAGGTTTAAGCCTAGAATTCTGTGATCAGCCGTAGTGGCATGAATCACCATCGTCATCAAAAAACTCTCTCCCGCCTTTTCTTTGTCTTAGCTTCTTGCTCTCATGCTGCTCCCTTCCTTGTGCTGACTCAAACACTCATGCAGCTGCACTGGAAACCACTTCAGGGAGCTAACCTTTTCTCCTCTCAGCCCTTGGGCAACTGAAGTTCAAAAGATTAAGGGATATTTACTGCAGACATGAGATTCAGGTGCCCACATGCTTTTGGAAGTCCTTGTAGACATCTGTCTGCATCTTCTGGCATCAAATGCTTCTCTAATCTGGTCTAAAGTGACTTGGCTAGGACTTTACAGGAAGTCTTAAGAATTGAAAATAGGATTTGGATATTTCTTTGTGCAGGCTGGGTTCCCGTTGAATGTTCTCCACTCCGCATTGTAAAACAAGAGGAATTGGACTTTATTATAACTTTATCAGAGCGTTTTGACTGTGGATTAATAGAATAATTTGTAATCCAAAGTTTATCATCCTCAGAATTTAGTTGTGCACTGAAAATGGTGACTTAAAATGAGTATCTTCTTTGCCATGGGCACTGTTTGTTTTGCTGTAATGTTTTGACAGCTGTTAGTGAGGGTTCCTCTGTGACTGAAATTCTGAATAAATCTTTATCTTTGATTTGTCTCACTAACATTTCTGAACTCTTGTTTTAAGTGGCAAATAGGAGTTGCAGGAGAAAGAGTCTAAGTTATTTAATAGGTAAGCTTTATGATGAGGGTTGTGTAACTAAAGGATAAAGATTGGCAGTGCAATTGAAAATGCAGCTGTGTGGTTAATGTAAAATATGCTTTAACAGTATGAGACGTTAAAGTAAATCAGGGTATTCATTGAAGTCTGTGTTCAAATCCCTATTAATAATATTTTAAATTACTTAGCTCTTTTCATTCTTTTCACACTGACTTCACAGTACTTGTTGAGGTGTCTGGCTGATGGCTAAGAAGATAAACTGCATGTTCAGTGTACTTTTTTTTTTTTTCTGTTTGTGGGTTCATTGCAGCTCTGCGTGAAAATAAAGAATCATTCCTTCTCTGCAGTTCTATGCTGATGGCCAGTTAATTTCTTTCACTGTATTTTATTGTGGTTTGATAGTAAGTTAATAAGGATTATTTTCTTAAATGAAGAAGTTCTTAGAGAACGTTGTGAAATTTATGAAGTGTTTTTTTCATCATGCACTTGACAGCTAGTTTTTCAAAACAGAGAGCTAATTTATCCTCTATCAATCTGTGAACAAAAACATTCACAGTAACATTGATTAATGCAATATGCAGATTCCCTCTTTATGCTTTTTCTGACAAAATACAGAATTTTGAATCTATGTTAACATGTGTTTGAGAAATGAGTCTTCACCATGCAGAATGAAAGTGGTATAACATTTTTTTATTTTGGAATTCTATTTTAAGTCAATGATAACTTTTCTGTCCAAAGAATGAAGCTGTTTTATTGCTACAGATCATAAAACTTGGATCTGCCTTTGTTCTCTAGTGTAGTTCCCACATTTTACAACAGATTGAATGAAAACATGTCAATATAGCTATTAGGTAAAGTAGGAAAAAAAATCTAAGGAGTGGCAAATTCTCACAAACGAAACAAGGTGCTTGCTTTATCAAGGAATACTCATAAATTTGGGGAATTTATTCTCTATAACTCAACCCTGGCTTTTGTAAAAAGTCTGTGTTGTCTACCAGCTTTCTGAAGGTTTTGTGACTCGTAGGCTTACTTTTACTTTAAATATACTTATTTAATGTTATTTTGATGTTGTAACAGAGCAGGCTTAGAAAAGTGTGCTCCCCTTCTAATGGTCTCAGAGTGAGAACTTTTTATCACTATAAATTTAGCTGGAAGTAATCTTAAAGAATTTTGGATTAAATTTATATTGACTAGTTAACCTGCTATCGTGTGAATAGCATGCAAACTGATAACAATGTAAGAAGTGACTGTTTTGAAGACTTCACAGTTGGCTCAGTTGAACAACTACAACAAAAAGCGAAGGTTATTTCCCCCACCTTCAGCTATTTTTATGTGAAGCTGCAGCAGTTAAGCAACGTGTGCCATGAAGGTTCTAATCTGCCATCACTATGAAAGGGGCACACTGATTTTATGCTACAAACTGCATCTTTTGTAGACTATTCACCACCCTTTACAGTTCTGCCAAGCCCACTCTGCAATTGGTTGCCAGAGGCTGCAGATGTTGGAAAAGAGAAATTTCAATGAAAGGCCCTAATTCAGCAACCCAAGCAGCCTGCCTCCCCCAGCCAAAGTAATCAGATTGGCAGCTGAATCAAAGAGTACAGTGGGCTCTTTGTTTGGGAGTTCCAGAGGTTAGTAATTGACAGAAGGTCAACAAAGTTTTACGAAGAAAAGAACAGAATATTAGAGGGTATTAGGCTGAAGAGAGAGTTTGGGCATTTTATGTTATTGGAAGAAAGTTAGAACCTGAGTAAAAGGTTACAACTGCAGGAAGCAAAGGTTGCATATTGCTGTTTAAATCTGAAAATAGTTTCAACTACAGAAACAGGATTATTGGTGAGTGGAAGAAATATCTAAAAAAAAATCTGCAGTTTACCTAATTGTAGCTCTGTGTAATTTTTAGTGTTGAAGGATTTATTTGTAACTTTGGGATTTAAAATACAATGGTAGAAAGATGCTTGTTTTCCTCACAGAGTCATGGGACTGAAAAAGATCCTGTTTCACCCCGGGAGAAGAAGTAGCTATTACCTGTGCAGTATCATATGAAATAAATGGTTGCCAAATCTTCCACCCTGGAAAATTTCATTCACTGGGACCTGTGTGTTTGAAGAATACTAGCTCTCAGTCCATGGCTAATCTACTTCAAACTAAGAAGGTGTAGTAGTCATTATTTTTTCTGTTAGCCATGTTTGGTAGACTGTCCTCAAGGTGCTACTCACAGTATTTCAGTTTTACCCTCATCTATCATCCAATGGAATACAAATAATTGGAGAAAACAGTCCAGGGCTTTACTAGGTCTGAGTAGATGGGGAAGATGTGTCCTTCTATGAAGTCTGCCTTGTTTGCAGTAACTTTGATTGTTGACTGATTTTCAATTCTAATCCACATAAGCCAAGTCAACTTTGGCTTCTATTTTGGTTATTACTCATCTCTGTTTTATTGTAAATACTTAAAAATAACCTCTTTGTTCTATTATTTTTCCAGGAATTGAAGTTAAGCTGATAGCTCTATAATTCCCTGGCACTCCTTTTTTACTCTTTTTAATAAATAATAGGAAATGTTTGTGCAATTTCTCATCTTTTAATATCTCATCTGTGCTCTGCAATAACTGAAAGACAGTTATTAACGTTGCATGGTATTGCATCAGCCAACCCTTAACTGCTCTAAATCAGGCCCACTCTAGTTGAAAATACCTGACTCCTGTTTTTCTCTTCCTGTGTGAGGCTGAGGCCTTGGTTTGTCCCTGGTATCAATTATGGTAACTGCCTCCTTGTGACTGGCTTTTTGATGAAGATTAATGCATTGTTTTGATGTCTGCTTATGGCCATGAGCATTTTGGAATCTGTTTATTGCAATTACCTCTCAAGTAGTGAATGATCTGTGAACTCATAACCATTTCAGAGGAAAAAAATTAAGTCTTTTATAATGAGTGGTGTATGCTCTGTGAGTTGATACTGTGATCAGTTGGGCAATATAGTTTTGAAAAGTGTAAAAGAGCATTGCTGTCTCAATAACATTGGATATTGGCTTTGTTGGTCATTGGTGCCTAAAACAGAGCAGTGGGGCTACCTATGTTGGACCTTGTCATTAAGCAAATATTCCTCATATTTTCAGGAGAAAAAGAAGGGATAATTACTTATATACAATTTAGAAAAGGATTTTCTGTATCACTCATTTTATTGCTGCTATTTACTTTAGTAAGTCAAAGAAACAAAATGTATTTATTGCATCAAAAATATAGAACAATGAATTTAAATATAGTTTCTCTTTTGGAGTTGAGAATTTTCTTAAAGTTGAAATAGCTTCCTTTATTGCCCTGAAAAGTTAAGAAATCATTGTGTGTGGGTGAGCAGTTTAAGAGTTACTATGTACAGCATCTGCATTTTACTTGACTGTGTGTTCCCTGAAAAGAGGGTTATTCTTGAGTATTTACATGTGGCACATCTGGCACATATATTGTCACATAATGGCAAGTGGCATTCAGGCTGAGTTGTGGTTCTATTGAAGTATTTTCTGGTCATGCAATGTGCAAAGAGGACAAGGCACTCTTGATCTTTTCTACCTCACTCTCTCACTGCAAATGTAAATTGAAGAAGTGGGTCTTCAGAAATAAGTTGTGATACATTTAATGTCAGCAGAGAACACAGGCAAGTGAAAAGTGTAAGAGCTTATGAGAGTTTTGTGCAATGCTGTGTCTTGGTTCTGATGGCAACAAAAAGGATGTGGTGAAGTAAAAGTGTAAGAAGAGGTCTAGGAACATAGTACAACTCTGTGCTGAGTATTTGCCTAGCCTCCAGCTATTTTGAATTCATGGACTTCCTCGGCCACATAGGATTTCTGTGAAATCATTAGGTCTGAGTGACCTTGCCCTGTCTCACCTGTAGTTGATGTGAACTCTGCCCTCAGTCTAACTGCACCTTGTTAGAGAAAACTTTGCCTTATTTTAGCTTTGTTTTGAAATTGGTTGTTGTTATTTTTTTCTAACACTGCCATTTATTTTATCAAGAGATAGGTACCTCCACTCTAAGACTCTCCTGACTCCATAGACCTTTACTGTCATTGAACTCAGCCATCTCCTTCTCAGAGCAGCTGTACCAAGACTGATTTATAACTAATTATTCTCACTGCTCTTCTCTGAAACTCTTCCAACTCTTCTGTACCCTCTTTGAGATGAGAGAGCTTCAACAGTACACATTGTTAAATGTTCTCAGTGTATGAGAGCATACTTATCACCAGTGTGAGCTAGTAATATCATGTCTAAGGTTCAAATATTGAGCACTTCTCTTCTTATCTGTTTTAAAAGACAACAGTGGGTTGCTGTTATTCTGCCAATATTGTGTTTTGCAACTCTACCTTTCATCTTAGCATTGTATGACAATGCCATATGTGTTACAAATATAAAAAGATGTGACAATCTGATATCCTTGTGGCATCTAAAATCAATTTAATGAACAATTATGTCTTTTCTAGCACTGATCAAGTCTGACAGTGAAAGTTGGACACCTAGAAAGTTTCTTTGTGGATATTTTTTCCCCTTCAGGCAGTGGATCAGCTCATAAATATTTTTCCAGGAAGAGATACATTAAGTAGAAAGAATAAAAGCAAAATGGGATACCCTTATGAAAATACTGGTTTAGCAAAGTGGGCGAGGGGAACAAGCTGAAAATCAGGTCTGGACAGGAACATAGTTTTGTAGAGGTTTTCCAACAAGAATAAGACTGCAGAAAGTTGGTGATGGCATTTGATCAGGGATACATTTGTACTACAGTGAGGAAAATCAAAATAAAAATGACAGGAATTATTAGTTATTCAGGTAAACACCATGGATTCACTTATAGCAGGAAAAGCATACTAAGTTAGTAATGCAAAATCAGAAAGCACTGAGAATAATATTCTACAGGAATACACAACTTTTTCCTTTAAGTTCTTGACTTTGAAATCTTTTTAATCCTGTTTAGTGCAAGAGGAAAAGGTTTTATTTTGTTGTAGAGACTTGTTGGTTATCTTATACAGAAACATTTATGGCGTAAAAAAATTTTCATATTGATAGTAACTTTTTGGTTGTTTAAGTTACGGTACAGAAACTTTGGCATTAAAGCTTGGAATTTTTCATAAATATAGTGAAAGTGGGATATACAGGTTTCTTTCAGAAAAGCTAGTTTAAGTGACAGATCTGGTTTGTATTTATAATTTGCAAAGTACACAAAGGATTTTTAATTGTAATTTTGCTTAGTTCTGGAGACTTTGATAATAGGTGATGTCTACGGTTTGAAATTGTTCTCTGATAAAGCACATCTGAAAATCAGTGTTTTTTCCAGGCAGAAACATATTAAGTACAAGAGTGACTGACACAAAATTATTATTGAAACTTTTTCAAATCAGCAAATACTTTTGTTTCTTTCCAACTTTGTTTTCAAAAACTTAAAATTAAGAGAGATAAGACTGGGAAGGAAGGATGAGAGAGGAAAATATTCTGTGCTCATTTATCTGAACTTCCAACATCTTCTTCTGTTTTAAGTCCCACTAAATTACTGAAGACATGGAACAACTATTTTGAAGTTGAACATGTGGTATTGAACCAAAAGGGCCTCTCAGATCTTGGGTAGTCTGGAGTCTAGAGAGCTGAGTGGTAAGGAACCAAGTGTCCCTAAGAATGGGCTTCTGCTGGTAATGTTCCATCCTGTGGATACCAGTGGATTATGTTCACCAGAATAAGCTAAGTGTGGGTACTTGTGGACTAAAACCCAGTTGATTTTCCCACTCTTCTTTTTACTTGATTGTCGGGATTTATCTTCCTTGTGACCAGTAAATGTTGCTGTCTCATTCTAAACCTCATGTGTGACATAGAGGAGCAGGAGCAAGGGAACAGAGGTAACTCACCTTGCTACCCCTTGGTAAGAGCAAGATATTATGTATCCCTGCTGAAATTTGACAGAATATGCCTGCCATGCATTCACTGTTTCACACTGAATCAAACAAATCAACAAAACTTCTGTACAGTTAAAAGTCAGGCACAACATTTGTACCGTGCCCTCATGGGTATGAAGAAACACTGCAGTGGGATTTACAATGACAATTTAAGATGGCATCAGTTTGGCCACCCATTTCCGTTTCTCCTTCCAGTCTGCAGATGAATACTATCTATCAATTCCATTGGTCAGTGCTACAAGTGGCAGAACATGATGTCTGCCCAAGCCTTAGCTGTTCCAGTTTGAAAGAGTGTGTTACCAAGAGCACAACACCACCTTCACCATCACTATAATTGAAGTTCCTGGGAATGAGTGCACAAATCAAGTGGAATCTGAACTATCATCAGGCAAGGAACCTCGAACAGTGGGAGATGAAGTAGTGACAAGGTGGCAGGATAGAGCCAAACTAAATACATTCAGACCCAGCCTGTTGTAGACAATGTCTCTGATATCTGTGTTTCACCATGTGCATTTAAAGGCAAGTTAGCTAAATCTGTTCTCAAATAATCTGTCAAACATAAAGGGAGGAAAAAAAGAAGTCTCAGTTATTTTCTTCTTTCATAATGCGGTGGAAGATAGGGATGGGGTTACTTGTATTTCTTCCCTGTCAGAGTGGTGTTGTAGAATGTAATTTGAAGAAAGTGTAATGGTGAGAAAATGAGGACAAAAAGAGCCTTTTTTCTAGTTTCATTTTACACAAAATGATACAGTGGATGCCCCTAACAGATCTGCAAACCCCAGATCTTTCAGTTTAGATCCTGATGACCTTAGATATTCATATTCTCTTGGTGTTGTGCCAAGGTTGTAAGGAATTTTGACAACTAAATGTAAATGGGAAAATACAAAAAAAAAAAAAGATCATTTTAGAAGTTATTTTGGTTAAAACACATCTACAGCTTTATCTGATGTAGAAGTTCAGCTCTGTTCCTTGCAACATTGTATTTTCAAAAGGGAGAGCAGACAGATCAGCTCCTGATTTAAAAGAGTCAGGGTTTAGCAAGACCTGAAAATGCAAAGGAACATGAAGGTACTTGTTTGCTAACTTGTTGTGATTTGTTAGACACAAACAAGGAGGACAGAGAGAAGATAACTATCCCTTTCCTCATGCTTTGAAATGTGTAAATGACAGTTCGTATATTTCCATTTGTGGAAGATATCTTTTAGAGATGAGGCTGAGAATAGGATAAGAAAGTCTGCAACAATGATGAGTCTGTCCTCTGGAGTTAGACTCTGAATTACTGTAAAGTAACTTCAAAGGTAAACATGTCATTTTGCAACTGAGACTGTCAATAAAGCTCAGGTGCCACTTAATTTTCTAAGCCAATATTACTTACTGGAAATGTTTGCATTCTCTGTAAAACTCTGTGAATTTTATTCTGGTAAGAACTGGAAAGTAGTTTTTAATACTGTTCGTATTTGCCAAATACAAATCCACAAAGTAAATTATTGCAAAGTTTTCTAATCTACAGAGGATAAATCCTGACCTTGTTAGTGTATGTTTCCTGTGTGCTCCTCTGGGAACAGAATCTGGACTGAGTGAGTTTACTGAACTCAGTGTCGTAATGCTGTTTAACTGAAAGATTAACTCAGAACCTCAATGAAACAAAATCTTTTTTTTTCTTCCTAGGTGAAATGGAAAGTCCAGATTCAAATGACCCCTTAGGTCATGGTGATGGACTTGAGAGACCAATTCCAACACCTAAAGGTAAAATGTAGAGAGTTTTTCTACACCCTGCTTAAATATATTTTGGAAAGGACCATCAAAATCCTGTTATTGTATTTTCCTTTGATTTACCTGTTAATACAACTCTGTAAGAAAGGCAACCTTGTATTACTTAATACTTCTGATTCTAAGCAGGAATTGCAAGGTTAAAGGAGTCTCTAAAAATTAATTTTTAAGAATGTCGAGTCCCCCTCCCAAGAGTGATTAGATGTTTAATCCAAACAGAGAGGGCTATTATTACTTACCTTCCTAGTATATTTTATTTCACATTGTTGCCATGAAATTGATTCAATTTTGTACAGTGCCATACTTGGCATCTATAGACAAATCTTAAGTATTGGTATCTTGAAATATCTTGCATTGAAGTAATTACATCTAGCCCATGACAACAGAAGAATACTTACTTTTTAAGTAGTTCTGAGTATCAGTGTTCATTGGGCTTTTTTTAAACTGACTGTAATGTCAGGATTCCTAGTAACTTATAAATTTCATGATACTTTATCACTTAAAACTATGGATTCTAATGCTACTCTTGGATATGAAAATGCACATATTTACTAGAAACTGGGATTTCAATTGCAATATGGTCCAGGACACTTTCAGTGTTCTACCTGAAGAACAAGATTTCCTCACTTGTTGTACTGACTTTTATCCTTTTTATGGATGCACTGCATGTAATAGTAGTGTCAACTCATGCTTAGAAAAAATGTCAGGTAATCATATTAGCATTGTTAGATGAGCACATGTTGAAGTCCAGGAAGCTCTGTGCTGCTGCTCAGATGTTATTCTTGTAGTTTCTCTTTCAGAGGAACATTTCTGTGAGTCTACTTTGGAATATGGTCTTTCTTCTCATAGATACCTGATATTATATAATCCTGATTGTTCTTCACTTGAATATTAGTTAGATTTCTTACCCTGACAATGCATATTAAAAGATTTTTACAGAATCTTCTTTTAAATTTTGTCCTTAAGTGGTTAAGAAGGAGATGTGTTTATGTTTCATATCTGTAACTACCTTGCTACTGATTTTCAGTGTGGGACTGTGTGTCTCCTATTTGTGAAATTTGTGAAGAAGACCTGATGTACTGCTTTTCTCAACTCTTTACTACTTTCTGAAGCTCACAAACTACTTTAGAAGATAAAAATATTTCATCTAGTATGGGAAAAAGTCTCATTAATAGTCTTTCCTGTCAGTAGCACTGTATATTACCAAGTGTTTTATCCACACACATTTACCCACTACTTTTGATAGAAAAACGTCCATGATTAATTTTTAACTACATCTGACCAGCTTGTTTACTTGGGAAGTTGGCCCCACTTTTCTCTTTTGTTATGTCTGAGCTTTTAAGAGTACAGACATAAAAATTTTTTTTTTCTGTCACGTGCTTGGTCAAATTCGTGCTGAGAAAGAAGTAGCAGTTATTTCCTTCTTTTGCAGAGCCACAGGCAATACCTGTTTAAGGAAGCAATTAATCACATCTCAAAGATTTCTGCATCATAAGGATTTTCTATTTTCTTCAGAAAAAAAACAACAAAAAGCCCCCAAAAACTCAAAAAACAAAACCCAAAAAAAGAACCACAAAACCCAAACCAAACCAACCAAAAAAAAAAAAACCACAAAAAAACCCAACAAAAAACCCCACATAACAGCCCCCCAAAAAACCAAACCAAACCAAAACAAAAAACAACAACCCAAGACCCTTACTCTTAAATGATTTATTGGTATAGAATCAGTTATTTCCAGCCTGGTATGGAAATGGCCTCATTTTGCTCCCCTTTTATTTCTGTGGCTACAAAATTCTTCAGACAAGGAAAAGATCCTTAGTTGAAATTTTTTGCTTTCGTTGAAATGTTAAACAATATGTTCCTGTGTCATAGTAAGATAGTAGGTTTTGTTTAAAAAAAAAAATTGGACAGTTCTATTTCAAAGTTTGTGCATACTATTCAGACCATTAGAAAGAGTTCTTCAACTTCTTCTATCACATCAACCTTCTTTCCTTCCATAAGAAATCTTTAGTTATTCTGATTTGCTTGTAGCCTCTATTATTTTTTTCTTATTTTAGAATAGATCCAAAACAGGTCTGAAAATAACAGACTTTAATAATACCCAAATGTAAAGCCACTTTAGAAGCACCAATATATTAGTCATCCTCTTCCTTAGAATCCTCCAGAAGTCCTGAAAAATGGTTCCATCTCAAAAGAAATAGCCAGGTTAAGTGAGGTAGTATTAATAGTGTGTACTTAAAAAAAAGTCACAAGTCTCTTCCTGCAAGTGAAGCTAGCCTTCTGATAGTTGATGAGAAGGAACCATGACTTGGCCAAGGCTTTGAGGAGAATTTTTCTTCCCCTGTTTTCTTTAAGTAAGCATGTGAAAGACCAGAAGAGCACTGCATCTGAGCAATGTTTTACTGAAAATCAGAACAGGGCACTGAATATTTGCTGTAGAAGAAATTGCATCTTCATTGGAATAAAAATAAAAGATTTCAACACAATTCACCTTCCATTCCAGTCAGTCTTTGCAAAGATGACAATTTCCTCAATCTTGCTTTTAAGCAAGCCTTGATTACTGTCTTTCTGTTTTCCAATGAACACTCCCTGGGTTCTAAAAAATCTTTTTCCCCTGCTCAAGAGGCAGAACAGTGTCTGCTCCATGCTTCTCTTGGTAAGTACACAAACTTGCTGCCTGCCGTGTCTAGTCTGATGACTTTCCCATACTCAGCCAGCATTTCCTGCCAATGATGACGTGGAAGGAGGTGATGCTGGGGAAGCAATGATATTCCATATCTCTCTCACTGCAGCAGAGGGTCAGCCTGAGCAAGGCCAACAGGGAGCTTTCCTTTCTGAATCCCAGGGGAGAGAAAGAACATACCTGTTAATCACAAATAAATGCAAGAGTTGTGGCACAAGTTGAAAAGTAAGGGTTTTCTTGGTGGTGAATGTTGTTGGTGGATCTTCATGGATGCATCTTCACATCATAAATGATGTATATTGGTAAGGACGTTTGAGTAATACACTTTAACAATTAAAGAAATGCATGAGTAAGGGCAGTCTGCAATAGCAGAGCCATTTAGTGAGCGGGGTTGCTCCAGGAGACATGGTGTCTCAAGCCTCTGACCTTAACTGTGGTTTCTGCACAAGTCTGCCTAAATCTTAATCTGGTTCAAGAGGCACTTACATGATAAATCCAATTCTTTGCTGGACTGTTCTTGTTGCTTTGACTTGACATAAGGTAACCTGTCAGGAACCAATTGTATGTATTCTAAAAGTAGTGTCTTTTTATCTATGTGACTGGTGACCCAAAAATCAGTCCACATTCTAACTTCGCTATTTGTGCCCTCTCTTAGATTTGCTCTTGAATGGGCAGTAGCCTAGGATGGGTGGGACTGTCTATTCACATTCTCATCTGGGAGTTTGAAAAACAAGAAAACAAAACCATTCTACCTCATAGAATTGGATTCCTGGGCTAGATGAGATCTTCAGTCCTTCAAGTATGAGAAATTACTATTCTAAAATAGTATTCTTTCTGCTAATAAGAGAACTTAAGCTCACAGACTTTGGAGGAGAGGATAATGTGCACACTGTGACAGTATTTTAGTGCTAATTCTGCTTCATTTCTGGACTGGCAGTTTTTCATTCCTTGTACCCAAGGACATTTCAAGGGCATGTGAACTAAATCAATTTTACATGCTTCTGAGTGCATTTTTGTATCTTGAGATAAAAAAAAAAAACATATGGAAGATGAGATGCAAATTGAATTAAATTAGGCTGTAAAGATATCAGTTCATCTGGAAATATTATGTGGCAGTATGTAACAATGTAGTTTCCTTAACTACTCATATGTATTCTGGGAGACTTGACAACATCTCTTCCATTTTCTAACCTGGCTCCAGTATATTGTAGATCGCTTATCTTCATATTGTGGTTAAAGAAAGCAGAGGGGTGAAGAATTGGGAAGACTCTTTGTTATTTGAAAAAATGTTCAGTGCAAGAAATCATGAGTCTTAGACTTTCATTTACCCTCCTGTTTCTCAGTGTATTTCCAGTTTGGATTTACTCATGGAAAAAGTCACTTTACGGGACTCCCACCATCTGACAAGGTGTTACGGTGTCATCCATGTCCCCTAAACTCTTGAACTTAGAGCAATGTTGTTATACATACTTCTAGAAAGAAATGCTTTGAATTTCAGCAACTTTTGATTATGTTTTCTCTTATAGTCTTCAGTTCTTTTATAAGCCCAGAACACTCTGGAACTCTTTTATATTCTTTTTAGATTATCTGTCAATTCTGTGAACTCTTTATACTTAGCACTGTATCCATAACACAATAAATTTTTGAACAGTGTTGTCTTCTTCAGGTTAATAATCAGACATACCATAAGCTAAGCTATGCATCCTAGGTGAAAAAAAAAAAGTCTTATTCTAGAGAATTATGACTTCACTTCTAATGGAAGTATTGTTAGTTTAATTATTTAAAATATTTCTCCAAAAATCTTTTGTGTTGGATATAAGTTTATACTAGTCTTAAAATGCCATTGCAGAAGGTTCTAATTTGAAAGACTTGTGGTGAGAAAGTTCATGTTCTTATATTTATATATAAAAAACCCAGAAGAATCACAGAATCAATTCAGTTGGAAAAGACCTCTGAGATCATCAAGTCCAACCTATGATCAACAAAACACCACAGTGTCAACCAGACCATGGCATTAAGTGCCACATCCAATCTTTCTTTAAGCATCTCCAGGGATGGTGACTCCTCTGATCCTCCTCTTCTCCAGGCTGAACAACCCCAGCTCCCTTAGCTGCTCACTGTAAGACTTGTGTTCCAGACCTTCACCTGCCTTGTTGCCTTTCTCTTGTTGCCGTAAGGGAAAAGAAAAAAACTTTCCAAGACAACTTTATGTGGATAAAGTAGAGAAGAGTTCTTTTACTTATAGGGTTTTGGGGTACAGAATATAAAGGAGTATAAAAGAGTANTTAGGAGAGTAAGGGAGGAAAAAACCACCCCTTGCAAACAGAGCTCTTCTGAGCTCCCCCCGACACCCTTTCGGGGGGGAACACAGGACACCACACCAGGCTGGGCACAGAGTGTGTGTGTGTGTGTGAGAGAGAGAGAAATGTCAACAAGGTGTAGAAGCTGGAAAAAGCTCCCTTTCTACGTGACAGCATACTAATTTTATAACACTACTCAATTATCATATCTAAAGGTTGCATCCAATCTAAGATATGTCCATACTCAGAACTTCCCTTGGAACCGCCCCATGGCACACCTCTCCTAGAATTGAGTTGTAGGTCTTAAGACCCCTTACTTCATCCTTTATCATCATCTTCATGCCACTTTCCCTTATTGGAGCTTCTCCATGGTTGCTGGGCCTTGCTTTCTTGTTTTGACTAACATGGTATCTAATTGTCTTAGCTCTGGTACGTGTTTCCCAGGCATGGTGTTCCAGCTGCTATCTGACTCTTAAGAAAGCCAGCACAGGGTTAGAGGCTGCTAGCTACTCTAAATATAAGAAACTACATAGAAGTATAAAAATCCACAAATTCATGAAAACTCTAAGGCATCACTGTGGACATGCTTCAGCACCTAAAGCAGTTTATTTTAAGACACAAATGAAGAAAGCTGCAGAGGCAGAAAAAGAAGAAAAGCAAGGGGTCTTAGGGAAAAGAAAATCCCACATTGGTTTTCACACAAATCATAATAGACATATTATTACAGGGGTTTTGAAACTGGGAAGTTTTATGCCATGAGTCTGAAAATGCTCTACATTTTTATGCAGTTATGCAGACAAAAATATTTGTTCTCTTTTAAAAACACTTGATTTTAAATTTTGAATATCTAAAGCCAAGACTCCTGTAAGTTGTGATGTGCTGTGTGGCTGGTGGCTTTATGGGCTTTTGGACTGCTGGATGAAGTTGATTAAATAAATATATATGTCTTATGAAGAAATAAGTATTCTAAAGAGTGATAAAAACATATATGTAATTGTTACTACTTGGTCTAAAAAGACAGTTGTTTCTTCGGGTATCTAGCAATTTATGACTCAAATTTTCCTTTCTTTTTGTCAGAAATTGGATACTCAGTGTTTGTTTCCCTTGTGCAATGCAGAAAAAAAAGGTGAATCAACTTGGATAAGACCCAAAATAGATGATTATCTCATAGCCCCATTATCTCAGGAACACAGAAAGATGTGAAACTCTGTATAGTATCATAGATATTGCCACTTAGACCGTGTGAAAGTTTGGGAAGTCACTTAAACATCCCTTGCTTCAGTTTCCTCATTTGCAAAATAAGGTTGATGATACCATCCCATCTCATGAGACTTCAAATTTATAAATGATTTAGAAGTTCTGAGGTAAAACTTCTACTAAATGCTATTAATGGATGCCATCTTAAAGCTCATTTTAAAATCATGAATGCATAATTATTTTTAAAATCATATAGTTAAAAAGGAGTAACAGCAATAAAAAATGAACAGAAACTAAAACTCCAACTGAAAACAACTTAAGGCCAGAATTGACTTGAATTGACTAAAGTGACTAAAGAGGTTTAGAATATTTTTTTGGGATGAACTTCAAAATCACAGCTAAAATCTTAAAATAACAGAAGCAGAGTAATCATTTTATATTGTGTTTATGCCAAGAATAGCACATATGGTTTGAGCCAATGACTTGGACATGTAAGTGCCAGAATAATGTAAATAAAAGTAAGAAATACAATATGCACGTGAGGTCTTAGTAATAGTTGCACCCTTTATGTTTTTAGCTTAATATCTATTCTTGTGCATATCTTGATGATGATTTGACACACACTGGAAAAGTTTATTTTTCTATTCTTGCCAGAACATGAATAATAGACCTGTCATCTTAATTTTGATTTGCTGTGGGATTCTGTTTGATATATTTATATCAAATTTATTCCATTTAAAAATATGAAATACTGGCAACCTAACAAAGGCTTTTCAGAATATGAAAGAGTTGCTGGAATTCATGTCAGTCATTTCTCTAAGCTACATTTTTCATAGGTTACATAGAATGTGAGAGCACAGTATAATATATAGATTAAGTTGAATTATCCTCTCATAGCTTCTTGAAAAAACAGTTTTTACTCTGTTCAAGCAAAATAAATACTAGTATTGGTTGCAGACTGTGTTAGAAACCATAATAAAAGAGAAATTTAATTTAGAACATTGTTGCCTACAGCAAATGCAGAAATGTCCAGCAGATAGTTTTTCCTTTTGAAGTACTTTAAGCTAAGCCAAAGACCACTGAGGGCAAAGGAAGCATTTCCCTTCATTTTAATGACCCTTGGAAACAAGCTAGAGCATGAAAAATAGCACGTAACAATAGTATTTGTGCAACACAGAAAATTTCTGAACACCATATTTATATTTTCTAAAAAAATCTATTTGTTATCCATCTCCCAAACAAAATGTTCTTTATAATATGACATTTACAAGTTTCATAATATGTAACAGACAGAAAGTATTTTCTAGAGATTTTTCTTTGTTTCAAAATTATGTTAGAACTAAAATAGATCAACAATTTTGTTCAAGTTTTAAAAATTCTAGTTGACTGATATTCAACACAAAATATGGGATACAAGTTAAATACAAGTTCTAGTGCATTCACTTTTCATTTTTCTCCATACCTCTCCAAATTAAGATTTATTATGAGAAAAAAAAGAGCTACACTGGAAAAAAATCATTGTGCACGTTATTGAGGTCCTAGTTTGTCCTGGGAAAATTTGGTTTTTTTTCCCCAAATCATGGCATCAAATGGGCATCTATGCTTTGTTTGTGGTGTGACGTACATCACAAAGAAGTAATTGCTGGTTATCACCACAGAAATTAAATAAAGAAAACATTCCTAAGAACATGGTTGGTTATATTTTCCACATTGTTTGAAAGAATTGCAATTATGGGTTAGCTAAAGTGGACACCAAATAACAGAGCAGCTCAACAAATGGCTGCCCTCTCTGTCATATGGTTACTTCAGAATCAGTGAGTATATAAACATCAAACTTCAGCATCATTTCTCATAGAGGAAATGAAACTAGTAAAATAGAAAGTGTGTGCTTCAGAGTATGGACAGAGGCAGAGGACGGGCAGTGAGTTGCCTTACTGCTCTTAAGCTGCTCTGGAGAACTTTGGAAAACACAAATGCTTCAAGGCTCAGTAGGTTCAAATATTTATTACCTGGTTTGTAATAACAAAGTAGTATAAAACACTGCAGAAAATACCTGTGAAATTGGCAGGAGAAATAATGAACTAAATTCTGACCTGCAGGAAATGGTTGCAGTTACACTGAGTTCAGGGGAAGCCTATCTAATTGCACTGGGTCTGAATTAATTCATAAATCTTTGGCATTGTTTTTGGTGGTAATAGTTTTGTCCTAGATGTTAATAGGATCAGATTCATAGATTCATATGAAATACTTTGGATGGCTTAAAAAGTATACGGTGCCTCTGGTTTAATTAGTTAAACAGCAAGGTCTAACATGGATTTAACCCTTAGTTAATAAGTCCTAATAAGTAAATTTACTCTCTGTTTTCATCCAAATTTATTTGAATGTATTGTCCATGACCGTCCCAAAAAGAAGCCTCAACCTAGCTCATTTCAAATCAGAAAAAGTGAAATAGTGGTAAGTGAGCAAGCTGAGCAGTGGCACAAAATCTCACCAATGGCATAATAACAGTGTAGACCTTTCATGTACTTGTGTGTGAAGAACAAAAAGTGTATTGAAGAGACAGAAAAACCACAATCCCTGGTTGTCAGCTGTCAGCACTTGAATTGGCCTTTCCTTTTAGACAACATCTTCTCTGCCTCTTTCATTTCTTAGGAATCAAAAGCATCACTGAGCCAGATGAATGTACCTCTGCACTGACTCCATGCTAGAAGTGGCCCACCTTCTCAAAAAAGCCTTAAACCATCTATTTTGCGCCCCTTGTATGAGCACATTCAGGCTGTCCCCATGATTGCTGAATCACAGACCCACAGAACTACAGAACAGCCCAGGTTCAGAGGTGCCTCAAAAGAGCATCCAATCCAACATTTTGGCTGAAAGAGAACCTAGGCAAAATGATCTAGCACTCTGTCCAATCACTTCTTGAAAACCTCTTGTGATAGGGATTCCATCACATCTCTGGGGAGTCAGATTACCAGAGAATGATTGTTCTCCCTACTAAAAAATGTCTTTGTTCTACTAAAATTAAATATCTCCTGATGCTGCTTGCACTTTTGCCCTTTGTCTTCTCCATATAGTAAGTTCCTTGTGAAGAAAGTCTCCATTCTCTTTGTAAATGCTTCTTAAGTACTGGAAAACTCCAATGATGTCTCCCCTGACCCTTCTCTTCTCCCCAGAGAAGACACTTAACTGCTTCAAGTGTTTTCTTATAGGACAGGTTCTACAGCCCTTTCATCATCTTGACAGCCCTCCTTTGGACCCTCTCTTGTCTTCCTCTGTCATTCTTGAATTTTGGGGACCCAAGTTGAACATAATACTCCAGATGTGGCCTGACCAGCACTGAGTAGATTGGGATTGTTGTTTCTCTCTCTCTCTGCTAGTAATGCCCCTATGGATGCAGTCCAGGATCTCAATGCTGCTGCTGAGAATAAACTACATACAGATTATGAAAAAGCAGGAAAATACGTTGTTGTACTCAATAAATAACAAACTAAGAGTGAAATAGCCAGAGAGAATCCTTTTCTAACTTGTGGTAGCATTGATCATTCTTTCTTTCTTGCTGCTAGAAATGTTTATATATAAAATATTGCTTTAAGTAGAAGTTTTAATCAATTCCTTCCATTTTCTATGCCTATATTCTATGTCATCACACTAATTTTAATTCTTCAATAATGAAGTGTACCTGGAAACTATAACAAATGACATTGCTGTGGTGTGACATTGCTCAGAACATTAGTAAACTTCTTCTACTTTTTATATGAGTATTTGAAAACAAATAATTTTTGTGTTCTGACAAAACGTTTTGAAGTCTGCTAAAGATTTGTAGATTAACAATAGGGAAAACTAATAAAAAGTTACATAATTTATTATTTTATGAAGAGAAAGGATAACAAAATTATTTTCCTATAAGTTTTCAATATGATGGGGAGAACTTACATATATTTGGATTTACTTAATTTTCAATTTAAATTTACACTTGTCTACATTATATTATCATATTATTCATTAAAACGGGATTTCTTTTGAGAGGCCAGTGGTAGAGAACAATGTAATAAGCGGGAAAATCCAGTTTTCCAGAAACATCTGGCTTTGCAAATTCATTATATTCCGATGTTTCTACTGCTCCTTTCTCCAGTAGTACACCTAGCAATTACAGGGGAATGATTTTCATGGTCCTGTTGCACATAAATCAAAGCACAGCATCAATTTTCCTAAGGTATTTTAGGCTGCTGCTATTGACCATTGTGTTACTGGTGTCGCATTCCTACACAGTAATGCATTATTTCCTAATTAAACAACTGCAAAATAATCTGATAGGAATGTGGAGTTATTGGCACATCAGAGTTATTTGATATTTGGATCCAACTGACATAAAAATGTAACATAATTTGAAGTATTCCTGATACTTTATGTCTAGATGGTATAAAATCACCAAAACAAACATATGAGCATGACAGTTAGATACTTTTCTTACCTGTTTTGACAATCACATTATTGTTCCAGTGGAATTACATGCTTTCAAGCTGTCAGTGTGTGATATGTGTCAGTTGCAGCAATCCTTTGCAGGACCAAATTAAATTTAAAAATAATAACCTACCAAAGACTTGATTGTCAAGTTTTGACAGTGTTCTTCCATCAATTCTTTCTTTCTTTTTTTTTTTTTGTCTCTTGAGATCACCAATATAGCCTATGTTTTTCTTGACAAGCCCTTTGCTTTCAATGAACCACAAATTAGTGCTTATAGTTTCCACTTACAAAACTAAGCCCCTGAAATGTTATCACACAATATCGATACAGACCTCTCTTTGTCCAGTTTAATCAGTATTTTTGAAATTGTTGTGAAAAAATTACAATCTATAATCAATTTAAAAGTGCCGTATATATCACAGGTTACTTCTGCAATTGAGACATCATTTCTTTAAAATTAATGTAAGACATATCATCTTTAAAATTTAATCATAAGACAAACCTATGTAAATCAGACTAATTCTAAGCTTTTCTTGAGTAACTGGCAAGTTAAATTAGTATCTAAAACTAACTTTTATAGTGGTAGTTATTTTAAAGACAAATCTATGATCACGTAAGAATATTAAGAGGTAAAGTTACAATATAATTCCAATATGGTTACATTTGGCATTAGTCTTTTATGAAATATGGGTGAATTTTGCTGTTAGAACAGAATAGTATTAGATATATGTTAGGATGTAAGTATTTTAGCATGTCAGATGTAAAGAAGTCATTACTGCTTTAAAGTAGGTATCCACAAAGGGAGTTAGGATTTTAATGATATCAATTCATGCTTGACCTTCTAATCTGTATACCTACCTGTACACCAACATGAGGTTGATCATGAAAGACAAATTGGAGTGTGATGCTCTGGTGTCCCTAGGGCAGTGAATTGCATTTTTTTTAGTATGTGCCTGAAATAAAACTGAAGCTGTTTCCAAGATTCTCTCTTACTAAAATGGCTTTGGGCAGGCTTTTATTACAACCCAAGTGAAGCTTGATCTTTTATGACCTTTTATCCTCTTAGGTTACTTCCTGACCTTTTTGGAACCAGTAAACAATATCACAGTAGTCCAGGGGCAAACAGCAATCCTCCACTGCAAGGTAGCAGGAAATCCGTCTCCGAATGTCAGATGGCTAAAAAACGATGCTCCAGTGGTTCAGGAGCCAAGACGGATCATTATCAGAAAAACAGATTATGGTTCACGTCTGAGAATCCAGGATTTGGATACCACAGACACGGGATACTACCAGTGCGTGGCTTCAAATGGGATGAAGACAATAACTGCAACAGGAGTGCTGTTTGTCAGGCTTGGTAAGTTCCTACCTTTCATAATTACTCAGTCTGCTTTATAGAGTAGGTATTAGTTTTCACAAAAGCATAAGGAGAAATCAATTTGATGTTTTAAGAAGAATTCTCAACACAAAAGGAAATACATCAAATCATGGCCTAGAGCCTCTCTTCCAGCACAGAGCTTCTTGGTTGAACTTGATACCCCTTTACTGGTAATAAAAGAAAGTAAATACAGATGTAAAGTTCTGTAAATACATAGTGAAGAAAAAAAATCGTAGAAGTGTCAGTGTAAAATACAAAAAGGTAGCGTTTCATTGCCTGGAGTTTTCACTCTACTGCTCAACTCTGTAAAAAAAACAAATTGAAGAGAAGAATGAGAAGCAGTTTTCTATGTGATGTTCATAGTGCTGTGCCCATCCTTGCGAAATACCACTTCAGTACTGCTGTGTGAAACCTGGCCTCCAACAGGTGAAGGTACACCACACCTTTCCAGAAGTACTTATATTGGATTTTGGAGACTTAATCTTACAGCCCAGAAGCCAGGTTTTATTTAGTTTGCTTCTGGAGCCATGGGAAAAAAAATCTAGATATATTTTTCTAAAAATGTGTTCAAATTTTTCAGTGTAAATAGTTAACTGCACAGTTTAGTTTGTAGAGATTCACTAAGTGCTTGGCATTGAACCTTATTCCTGCTGTGACAAAAGTTGAGTATCTCCTTGCCACACCATAAACTCTGACAATAAGTTTGATGTGAGGCTTATTGAAAGGTAAGTGATGTGTCAAGATAACACTTTGTCTTTTTAAGTTTTTTATGCTGGAAGATATTTTCTAATAAAAATGAATTCTACTTAAGTGGCTGCCTGAGCAGACAGTGTATTCATTTGATTTTTATTTGTGGCTTTGAAAATAGCAATATATAATTATGTACAGGAATGCAGAGGGTTTTGTTTGAATCTTGAGACAAAACTTCCTTAAAGAGACCTTTAGACTGCTAATGACTTTTTTTATGATGTTGTCCTTGAGCTGAACTTGTCAGCAATGTTTGTTTGCTTTATGTTTACAGGTCCAACAAACAGCCCAAATCACAATCTTCAGTAAGTACTCTTTGGAAAATTACTTAATGCACTCTGACCACTTTTGTTCTGTAGGAATTTAGTTCATGAACTCAGTAAATGCTGCCTTCAACCACA
Organism: Sclerurus mexicanus; assembly: GCA_013396755.1. Taxonomy (NCBI): domain Eukaryota; kingdom Metazoa; phylum Chordata; class Aves; order Passeriformes; family Furnariidae; genus Sclerurus; species Sclerurus mexicanus. The sequence goes on from VWZF01003766.1 coordinate 52,822, forward strand.
GTTTTCTTGCTAAAATTATCTAATTTGATAAAAAAACCTCACAGAATGGATAAAACTTTTTCAGACAGAAGTAGCATTGTGCTACAGTCAGTTTTGATTTGATTGAGTTTTCTTGAGCAACTTCTGCTTGGTTATTTAATATTTTGGACAAGCAAAATACCACAAAGTCACAGTGCTTTAACAGTAATTGTTTACAAGGAAAGTAGAGGCTGGAAGAATGGTTAAAAATGAATGGGTAAAATGCTTAGGTTGCTGTGGCTGCAAATTTACCCATGTTATATTATTATAACTTGAAAATTCAGGTAAAGCAAGACTAGAATCCTGTATTTGAACAGCTAGGTAAAACCTGTTTTTCAGTGTCATTTTGATTTGAGTGGTGATTTGGTGTTTTCTGTTAGGTGCTTGAGCTCACTCGCTGATCCAGGCACAAGGATAAAAATAGAATCATAGAAAGGTCTGGATTGCAAGAGACCTTAAAGATCATCTAGTTCCAATTCTCCTGCCATGGACAGGGACACTTTCCACTAGATCAGGTTGCCCAATGCCCCAAACAGTCTGGCCTTGAACACTTCCAGGGATGGGGCATCCACAGCTTCTCTGGGCAGCCTGTTCCAATACTGAGCAAAATATTTCTTCCTAACATCTAATCTAAACCTGCTCTCTTCTAGTTAAAAGCCAATGCACCTTGTCCTGCACTATCTACCAATATAAGAAGTCACTCTCTTTCCTTTTTATAAGGACCCTATAAGTACTGGAATGCTGCAGTGGGATCTCCCCAAAGCCTTCTCTTTCTTTAGGCTGAATGACCCTAATTCTCTCATCCTGTCTCCATCCCTCTGATCATCTTCATAGCCCTCTTCTGGAACCACTCTGACAGACTCACATCCATCTTGTGCTGAGGACTCCAGAACTGGATGCAGCACTCTAGGTGTGGTCTCACAAGGGCACAGTAGAGAGGGAAAAGCAAAACCACTTCCCTTGATCTGCTTGGCCACACTGCTTTTGATGCAGCCCAGGATGTGGTTGACCTTCTGTGAGTTCACACTATTGGCTTATGTCCAGGTTTTCATCCATGAGAACCCACAAGTCCTTCTCCACAGGACTTGTCTCAATTGACTTTTTCTCCCAGTCGGTATTCATGTCTAGGATTGCCCTGATTCAGGTGCAGAACCTTGCATTTGGACTTGTAGAACTTCATGAAGTTCTCATGGGCCCAATTCTCAAGTTTGGCTGAGTCCCTCTGGGTGACATCCTACCATTCTGTTGTATTATCTCTAAGCTTGCTGAGGGTGTACTCCATCCCACTATCTGTGTCATGGATGATGATACTGAAGAGCAGTGGCCCCAAGACAGAGCCCTGAGGGACGCCACTCATCACTGGCCTCCATCTGGACACAGAGCCATTGATCACAACTCTCTAGCTGCATCCATCCAGCCAGTTCCTTATCCACTCAATAGTCCATCAAATCCGTGTCTCTCCAATTTTTGGATAAGGATGTCATGTGGGACGGTACCAAGGCCTAGACAGAAGTCTAGATAGATGTCATTTGTTGGTCTTCTGCTGTCAACTGTTGTTGTCATGCCACCATAGAAGGCCACCAGACCAGTTAGGCACAATTGCCCTTAGTAAAGCCATGCGGACTGCCTCAGATCACCTTCTTATCTTTTATGTGCCTTAGCATATCTTTTAGGAGGATCTGCTCTATGGTCCTCCCAGGGACAGAGATGAGGCTCACCTATCTGTAAGTCTCCAGATCACCCTTTCTCCTCTTTCTATAAGAGGGAGTGATGTTTCCTTTTTTCAATCACCAGTGACTTCACCTGACCCTCATTACTTTTCATATATGATAAAAAGTGGTTTGGCAACAACATCAGTCAGTTGCCTCAGGACCGTGGGATACATGTCATCAGGTCCCATAGATTTGTGGATATTCAGCTTCATCTAATGGTCCTGAACCTCCTCTTCACTTATAGTGGGAGGGACTTCACTTCCTCCACATCCCCCCAGAGGATCAAGGACTTGAGAGCAATGTAAAGCCTGACTGCCAGTGAAGACTGAGATGAAAAACACAGTGAGTATCTCAGCCTGCTCCTTATCAGTCACTACCAGTTCATCCTTGCTTATTAGAGGGTACAGTCTCCTTTCCTTTCTTTTCTAGCCTATGTCAGATAGCAACGATGATGTCATAGAACTGTTCTTTATATATTAATTTAAATACTGCATATTGTTTAATTTCTTGAAATAGATTCTGCAGTTGATCAACTAATGGATGAAGAGTGCAGTCTGAGGCCTTTTTATGTGTTAATGACATAAAATTAGTATTGATGATGGAATAATTAAAAATAAGAGTAAAAGCAAATTTGTAAAGACACGTGGATACTTTTTAGAAGTACATTATTGAGTGAAAACATTTTAAATAGCTGCAGTGGGATGACCATTAATCTATCATTGCATGTACCTCAATCATTCTACATATATCACAGAATCACAGAATATGCTGAGTTGGAAGAGACCTACAAGAATCCAACCCTTAACCCTGCACAGGACTACTCCAAAAGTCACACCATCTGCTTGAGAGCACTGTCCAAATGCTTCTTGAACTCTATCAGGCTTTGTGCTGTGACCACTCCCCTGGGGAGCCTGTTTCAGTGCCCAACCACCCTCTGGGTGAAGAACCTTTCTTTAATATCCAATGTAAACCTCCCCTGACACAACTTCAAGCCATTCCCTGGGGTCCTATCACAGGTCACCAGAGAGAAAAGGACTTGCCCCTCCTTTCCTCTCATTAGGAAGTTGTAACTGCAATGAAGTCTCCCCTCTGTCTCCCCTTCTCCAGGCTGAGCAGGCCAAGTGACCTCAGCTGCTTCTTATATGGCTTCCCCTCAAGGCCCTTCACCGTCTTCGTTGCTCTCCTTTGGACACTTTCTAAGAGCTGAATATCTTTCTTACATTGCAGTGCCCTAAACTGCCCACAATATTCACGGTGAGGCCACCCCAGTGCAGAGCAGAGCAGGACAATCCCCTCCCTCGACCAGCTGGTGATGCTTTGCCTGATGCTC
>VWZF01003766.1:55917-127002 GCA_013396755.1 Sclerurus mexicanus
TTTGCCTGATGCTCCCCAGGACAGGGTTGGCCCTCCTGGCTGCCAGGGCACTGCTCACTCATACTCAATTTGCCATCAGTCAGGATCCCCAGGTGTCTTTCTGTGGCACTGCTTTCCAGCCTCTCATTTCCCAGTCTGTATGAATATCCTGGGTTGCCCTATCCCAGGTGCAGAATTTGGCTCTTCAAACTTCATATGGTTGGTGATTGTCCCATCTTCTAATTTATCCAGGTCTCTCTGCAGGGCCTCCCTACCTCTGAGAGAGTAAACAGCTCCTCCCACTTATGTATTGTGTACAGACTTGCTTAGTATCTCCTCCAGTCCTCTGTCCAAGTCATTTATGAAGTTGTTCAAGAGCACAGGGCCTAAGGAGCCCTGTGGAACCCCACTAGTGACAGGTCACCACTCTGATNAGCATTCTGGGATGAATCCTATAAGGCCCCATAGATTTATAGGTATCCAGTTGGAGCGGCAGATCCCACACAATTTCATGGTTGACTGGGTGTTGATCATTCTCAGTCATGGTCCAGCTCAGGGCACTGAGACCCCCTTGGTCACTCATCCATGTTGAAGACAGAGGCAAAAAAGTCATGAAACACCTTTGCCTTGTTTCAGCCCCTGTTTTTGTGGTGACCATCCTCATCCTGGAATAGGCCAATGATATTTCTATACTGTCTATTGCCATTAATACATTAATAATGCAGTGATAGACTCCAGCACCTGCATAAACATTTTCCCATGGTTCCTTACTCACTAATTTCCTCAACAACCTGAACTCTGCTCTCCTCATGTCTGGAGTTGAGGTTTTGCTGGCACTTTTCCTCCTGTCAAAAGAGATTTTAAACTTGATCAGTTTGTGTTCACTGTGGCCAAGAGGCCATCAATCTCCACTTTGCTCATGAGATCTTCTCTGTGGACAAGCAGAAGATCAAGGATGGCATCTTTCCAAATTGACTCCCTTAGGACGGCTTCCACAAAGCTGTCATCCAGGTTTTTAGTAATCTTCTGGCCCAGGTTGTACCAGCTGTGTGATGCTCCCAGTTAATTTCTGGCAAGTTGAAGTCCCCTATAAGGACAGGGGCAGTCAGCTTGGAAGTGTCCCTTAGTTCCTCAGAAAATAATTTGTTGGTGTCATTGTCCTGGCTGGGCTGTCTATAGCAGACTGCCACAATGATATCCACGTTATCTGTTTGACCCTTGATTCTCACTCAGAGGTTCTCATCTGTGCCATTGCCAGCTGTGAGCTCCATACATTCTAACCCTTCTATTACGTACAATGTAATAGAACCTATGCCTCTTCTGCCCTGTCTATCCCTCCTGAAGAGCCTGTAACCATTCAACAGGGCACTCTAGTCACAGGATTCATGCCACCATGTTTCACATATAGCAATGAGGTTACAGGTGATGTTGTTTTAGGAAGCCCCACTACCCTAGAAGGATCTTTGCCCACCTCATCAGTTGTTTGGTCTTCTAGTCCTGGAACCTCATAGCTGTTGTAGAAGGTACCAGTCCTACCTGTCAGATTTTGGGAAGGAGGAGGAACTTTCCTCCTGGTACATGCACTGAGCCGCTTTCAGTTTTCATCTTTAAGAGACCTTTGACCGACAGTCCTTTGACTACCCTGCAGGGTGTTAAGTCTCCCTGTTTCTCCACTACAATGGAAGTTCGAGACTTGAGAGTCTTGAAGCTGTACCATCTCTGAAAATAATCGGTCTCTCTCCTGCTCATTCTCCTGAATACTATGAAGCCTGTTCACTTCTTCCCGTAGCTCCTTCACCTGGTGACTCAGCTCTTCAATCACAGCACACCTGGAAAATAACTGTTTGCCCCAGCCTCACAAAGAGGTGTCAGGCACTCCTGACAACCTGTGACCTGGAGAGCTGTGTCTGCCACCAGCAGGTCTGGCTGGCTAGAGACTCTGGCAGGGTTGGTTCAGTGGCTCCTGCAGCTCTAAGGGGGTTGAGCTTCACAGCGTGTCATCATCATACCTGAGGAAACGTAAAGTAGTACGCTAATAAGATTTGGGCTGAAAGGGTCTCTTTGCTGTTCCTTACCAGCTACTGAGTCTGTTTGCTGCCTCTGTTGTCTGCTCCCAGATGGTCAAAGAGGAGCCCTTCTTGCTCACCCTGCTTGCCCAAACTCCTGTGCAAGCTGCCATGCTGTGCCCTCACTGCTGTGCTCTGTTTGCCCACTCCTGTTCACCATGCTCTGGGTTGCTCATGTTCCCTAGAGCCATTTAAATCTCCCTTAGTTGCTCCCAGCTCCAGCCCCTCCTTGCCTGGTTGTCTGCGAATGGCTTCTGGGTTCTCAAAAGGTGCCTGGACTCGGGACCTCTCTGCACAGCTCAATCCCACCCCAAACCCTCTTTTAGTCATTGCTGGTGCTGCCTCACCAGCTAAGCCACATGGTACACATTCTTGTATTTTATATGTACAGAAAGTGTAAATGGATTTAAAGGGTTTCAGTGTGTCCTGCACCTAGCCAGGGCAGGGGTAATTTTTGCACTGGCCAGGAAGGGGCAGGGCTGGGACTCTGAGGTTTTTCTGTATCACCACAGGCTGTGGCGATGGGGTAAGGGCGCACTTGAAGTTCAGGAGAGAGTTGCGTGGTTGGGTCAAGGCTTCACAGTGAGCATTTGCATGTGAATCACTTGCCTCCCTCTGTTATATACTTCTGTTATTAATGTTGTTTCTGTTAGATTTTTTTATCCCATTGCTGTTTCCAGTAAGTTTTTATTATCTCAACCTGTGAACTCTACCTTTTGTGCTTCCAATTCTCCTCTCCAGCCCCCAGCATGGGGAGGGGCAGGAGGGACCAAGTGAGCAGCACACCGTGTGCAGTGGTTTCTGTGGGACCACTAAATTGGAGAATACCACTCCTAAACTATGACACAATATGACAGGGATTTAACAGGTTTTGTATTTCCTTACAGTTGTTTGAAATCAGCTGTTCATGACAGAATACAAAAAAAAAATGACATCCCTTTTCTAACACTGAAGTCCTGCTTCATGTTTCTTCAGATTTCTCCAGATTTTACAGCACTTTAGAAAACTGTTATGCGTGTGTTCTACAAAGGAGAAAAGTAGTGAGATACCAGGAAGCTGTCTAAACTTTAATGAGATCAGAAGGCAGAGATTGGTACAAGAGATAAAAAAATAAAATACTCATGGTGAAGCTCTGAACTAGAGTTCAAAGATCAGTCCTCAAATGTAACTGAAGCATAGTAAGATCTGAGTACAAGATGTAAAGCTGGCAACCAAGTTTTACATTGATTCACTTTTTGTTATAGAGCAAGTAATTAATCTGATTTCTTTTGGTTTCCCTAGTGTTTCCCAAATGTTTCTCCTGTACTGAGGATGAACTTATTAATATTTTACAAATATCAACATAAAAAAAAACATTTCTATTAATATAGGGGGGAAAAAAATTACTATGTGTATGATATGTAATTCTTACTTGCATGCTCTCCCTTACGTGAAAGTGAATTAGGGTTCCCAAGCCATATTTCATCCTGGTTTTGCCTAGGGTCTGACGGCTTTGCTATTCAACCCTTGCTGGTTTTTAACCTGAAGTTAAAATAAAGTATTAATGAAAAAAAAAAAAAGAAAAAAAATCTGGCTTATGCCACTTCACAATGGGTTTTGACTATTGGTTCTGGTGGTCGACTTGGAAGCAATAGTGTGCCATCATTGTTTTCAACATGACTGAGGACCTGGTAGATTGTTTTGGCTGGTAGATTATTTTGTTTCTAATATCCACTAGATTGAAGAGAAATCTGAAACTTCAGAAAAACAAGGTCAGGTCGAAGATCTAGTGAAAAGTCATGAGGAACCTAGCACAGGACATCCAGGAGCTTTTGGGATTTACAGATCATTGCTTCATTGCTTGCCTATTTCTGTTTCTTTTTTTTTCCCTTTTTTTTTCTCTTTCCTACTTAACCAGGTTTTATACACTTTTCCAAAGATCCTATCTTTTGTTGCTTTTATTTATTTGTTTGTTTGTTTGTTTATTGTCTTCAAACAATTGTTTCCATGTTCCTCTGCTCCATGACTTCTGACTAAGTCCTTTAAATAAAATGCTGTTTTGGAATTATAATTATTTTCTTCTCAGAAACAGATTATGATTCTTTTTTTTTTTTTAACTGAATGTTTTGTATAAAATCACCTAGGTTGTTTTGTAAGCCAGAAAAGAGGAAGGGGAGGAAAGGCAAAAGAATGCCTAACTGCTTGAAAAGAACTCTCATGGAACAAAGGACTCCTTCTGTTTGCTGTCTGCATGGCGCAGTCTCACGTTGAGCCATGCGAGAGCTGTTACTGCTGTTAGCAATGCTTCCAAAAGACAGACTTCAGTGGGAACACTGAAACATAAGCCCATTGTAGCTTGGATTGAAACTATACCTAATGAATTATTAAGGGATAAGAAACATTACCTCTGTAGATACCATCTAGCAAGGTATTTTTATACAGTCCATGCTGTGGATTTCTAGAAATTACCTACAATTAAAGATTGACAGAGGTGAAGTGTGTGCTATGCAGTCAGACTTGCCAGTTCAGAAAGGGTCCTGACCTTCAGGTAGTGAAGCTGAGATGTTTTCATAAGAATTTAAAAGTAAAAATTTTCCACTAAATACATAGTCTTCAATTGCTGTGGATTTTTTTGAGAGATCCTTATTTTCTGTTAGGGTCCATACATGTAAAGATTTATAGGGATTTTTCTGTAGAAATTAAAAAATAAAATCTATCCAAATTATTTTTCAAAAGTATTAAAATTATCAAAAGTATTAGTAGCTTGTACAAATTAATTTACAAAGGAAATAAAACAGTCAAAAAAAATAGTCTCTGACTAGCCTTTACTGTCCAGGACTGTGCTACTAGAGGACTGCTTTACTAGAGTACGACCCAGCAGTGCTTTCTCTTACTGCATTATGCTTTTACCTATTGTATCATTAGTGTTATTAGCTTTTGCTTTTCAAAAGAGAGACATCCTGTGTGTTCAGAAAGGTACAAGTATGTGAAAATAAAATAAATGCTTAGCAATTACCAGGGAATGGGGTTTTTTACTATGATTTAAAATGAAGCAAGGGATGTTAATCTTTTGCAGACTAAGAGTAGGAAGGCAGAAACAGTTGTCTTCCCTTCCGGAAGTGTTGCTCTTACAGGATAATGTCATTCTGAAAGTTTGTATGTTTTCTAGTCTAATATATTTTGCTTTCGAGTCAAATGGTTAGATTGAATTTTACCTATTGGGCAAATTATTGTTTTGAAGCAGTTTAGCTTACTTATTAAGGCCGTAACTGTAGTGGTGCCACCTTGAAGGGAACTTGGGATGGAAGGTATCTGACAGTTCATTGGCTCTTAGGGCTTCTGGAAAATCTTTAGCAGAAGTGAGGAAGGTGCAACAGAATATGGGCAGAAAAAAGTACCTGTAAGCTCAGGCCTTGCAAAGTATAGGTGAAACTGGCTCTTTTGCCAGTGCTTCCCTTTTCTGCATGACCCTTCTGCAATTTGCTCAGGATGCCAGGAGGTAAACATTTCCCTCCAGATCCCTCTGAAGGGGAACTGGGCTTTCCAAGAAACTTTGAGAAGTCCTAGTTTTATTGAACTCTGACTTAAACCAGTTCTGAGTTTGCAGACTTTGATGCCTGTATGCTGGACCCTTAGAAGAAGAAATAAGTGTGAAGAAACACTGTCATCAAATAGAAATTATCATTACTTTGGGGAGGAATTTTTGATGTATTAATCACTCAGAATAAGTTCGCATGCTTTTGTGCCTGATTTTCTTCAAGTAGTTTCAGACAACAGTAATTTTAAAATTCAGTCAATTGAAGAAAAATAATGAAGGAATTGTAGTTGAGACAAAACCCAGTTTTTTCAAATGGTAGAGAACAGAATGTCTGAAAACTAATAATGCATTGGTGTTAAAACTCTAGTAAGGAACCCTGAGACTGAGATGGGTGATTTATTCTCCATGGTCTGCATATGCCATGGCTTTTATTACATAGCCAAACCACATCTTTTCTATGACCCGGATGGGGACTTTCTGCCTGATGTGAGGGGCACTCATAAGGTCTTTATGTAAATACAAGATGGGAAAGAGAATATAGGGTCTTGAGAAAAAAGGTGGAAAGGAGTGAATCATCAGAACACGTCACACTCAGGCCACCTCCCTGCCCATGACTGGGGTCTTCCAGGTAAAAGATAGCAGCTGAGGGGGCAAATAGTTATGTAAACTGAATCTGTCTGGCAAACCAAAGGTAGTTAACATCACAATAAAAAGTAAGAATGCTTTCCTTACCATAAAACAGCATCACCACTCATATCTTCACCCTTTCCTCAGGTGGTGTCGCAAATATTCTTTAGTCTCAGTGCGGTGCAGTCACTGATGACACCGTTAATCTTGTAAATTATACAAGATTATATTAAAATTCACATAAACAGATGGTTTTGCAACCAGTACAATGTTGTTTCAACTCTGAAGGTACAGTGTTTATGGACGTCCCTGGGGGCCAGTTATTTGATGATGGGTCTCTTCCAGAATGGCATGCATGCCTTTTGTTTCATCTAAATATTCAGGTGGCAGAGACAACCGTTATTTGAACTATATATATTTTTCTAAGATGTTTGTGGTAACATGTTGAAGTTACAGAATAAACACATACTTGGTGTTCTCATTTCCTGTTTTAATCAAGAAAGAAAAAAGACTTAGTGATTAAAACACTGGACTGTAATTTTAGAGGGCTGGATTCAATTTCTGACTGTACTGTCTCCATGTGTGATTGCATCAAGTTGTTTAACCTTTGTTTCTCCATGTTTTGTAAATCAAATGGAGATGGTGAACCTTGGGAATTTTTTGCCTTCCTCTAGTATGGGATCAGATTATTTCAAAATACTTAGGGTACATTCTCTTCCTATAAAGCATGGAATGTTATTTCTATTTTATGAGTGTGGAACTGAGGCACAGATTATCTTAGGCTGGTATATATTAAACAGCATGTGTTTGTCTTGGCAGATTTCCTGACTCCTTGACAATCCAATTTGGGGATCTGGCTGGAACATGCTGCAATTGCCTCCTAGCCCCTGTGTGTCAGTTTCCTTTTTTCTCTCAGGGTTGAGGGGGAGGCTGTGTTTCACCCTTCTGTGGGTTTGGCACTCCTTTCAGGGGATTTGGATCCACAATCTCAGACCTGCATCAGGCTTCATCAGTTTAAGTATCCTTTGACAATCTCTCAGGCCAAGAGGAGAAATTTGGAGCAAGGAGGGAACTAAAACCAATGTTGCACTAAATGGTTTAGCATATTCTTTTCTCTCTTATCTATTTTATAGTGTGATTTTTCAGTTTTTTCTCCTGTTACGGAGAATACAGCCTAGGAGTGCTCGTTAGAATACCATGTCACAAATTAACACATAACTGAAAGTGGTCCTCGGTTCTGCCCAGCGATGTAGGCTGTACTCAGAGGAAGCTGACCCTCGGTCTTGTAATAAAAACTGAAATTTTTATCCTAATGTTACCTCCATGTTTCAAAGAATACATTTTTTTCTCATTTGAAAGCCTAGAATATGTGTCGTTCAGGACAGAATTAATGAGCAGTGGAAATACTGTTTTGGTTTGCTTTGGACCACTCCATATCCCAACTGCTTCTCACGTTGCATAATTTCTTCAACTTTAATGTTCCACTTAAATGTTTTCTAATCGCCAGTAAATAAATGCATTTCATATTATTTAGTGATAGAAGTAAAAATTCAACGTGCTTACAAAATTGATGAATTTTAAAACCCAGATATGTATTTAATCTAATATGTATAGTATCTTGGAGCAGACACAGGTGTCTGTATTCCTGCAACTTGTTATCTGGGGAAGCTATTGCGAGTGGTGCAATAGCTTCCTTTCCATGAAAGCAATGGAAGAACAAAAGAAAGGGCATGTATAGTGGGGAAATAGATAATGGTTTGTTTCAATCTGTTATGCTTACTGATCTATATTGTTCAGAAACCATCCAAAAACAAAAGGAAGTCAAGCGTATGCAAAGGTGATTAAAAACAGGCTTTCAGGAAGGTTTTCTCTTCGTGTTATGTATAAATCAAAGGCCCTTGTATAAATTAACGTGTTATGCAGCTACTTTGCACCACTTTACTGAGAGAGCCCGGTTGCCAAGACAAGAAAGCAATCCTATGGGACTTGCCCATATTTGGGCAAGATTTCCAAATACCCCAGGAAGACACAATTTGTTAAATTTCTTACAGTTAAGCTAATTTGGGTTTAAATGTAGAAAGCACCTTCCCACTTGTGATTAGCAGTACTGTCAAGATACTTCTAAATGGCTTGGATCAAGCACTGTAATGAATGTAATGAATGTAATATGTGGGGCTATAAGCATGCAGTACAGCAAAACACACACTTTCTTTCCTAAGAGTTCTGCTTTCCAAAATTTAGACATTTAGCTTGTAGATGGATATTAAAAGAAGTTGATGGTTTCTGTAGGTGAGAATTCACCCATAGTCTGTGTGCAGGGAGAGCCTGCTTCCTGCTCTGCAGAACAGCAGGTAGGTTTTTGATAGGCAACAGACAAGCTGTGAGGTGCAAATCTTAAGATGCCCAACACATGGCAGCAAGCCAGTTACAGCTCTGACTTTGTAAATATGTGACCCCAATACTCCCTCTTCCAGAAGTTCCAGATCAGCATGTGCTTAGGTTTGAGCAGCTCAGAGAAACAATTTGCGTTAAACTACCTAAAGAAGTTGCAAGCAAAGTAAGACACTTGTTAATCCCTTTAAGGATATATGTAAATTAATATTCAAAGTAGTAATGGCCCTTGGGCTTTTGGCAAGTAGCTACTGCAGCTGTTGGATGTCCCTGATTTAATCAGTAATCTTTAGTGTGTTTGGATTCTCCTTCTTCCCTCTCTCCCTCCCCTGCTCTCATTGGTTCAGTAGGTTAAATGGCTTTCAAAGTATTTATTGTATGTCTTACAAAAGGACAGTTATATGTCCCCAAGACTTCCTGTAGGCATTTGATGCCACATTGAGTTTAATTAGAGTTCCTTAGGATGCTGAATAGCCTCTAAGTGCATACAAGGAAAGGGTAAATGTTGTAGTTAGGCACAAGATAAAGGGATGCTATTCTAATGAAAAGTAGGTAATTTAAGCAAAGGAACACCACACCATAAATCATCCTCTCAATTTTTATGGTTTTATGGTTACTTTTTCCCTACTTTTGTATTATTATGGTCTCTGAGTTTGAAAGAGCCAAACTATAGATGCAAGTAATTTGCTGTACTTGAAAAAAAGGTTGAACAGATGGTATCAACTGATAAAATTTGAATAATTCTATTCAAAACTAAATAATATTCAGAGTGATGGAAGGGATTTTTTTTTTTTAAAAAAAGAGAAAGAAAATGTAGTAAGGAAGTCTGCACATATAAATTGGTACTGCTCTGTTAAGTCTAAAATCTGAAGTATTTGAGGTAATGCTACTCTAAAAATTAGGTTGCAAGAAGCACAGATCATCAGCAGTTTCTCACACTCCTCAAAAAGCTTTCTTAATCATAAGCAGCCCATTTCTCATTTTTTTCACTCTGAGAATGACATAGAAGAGACAAAGGATTACTTTAGGTGGGACACAAAGAATGACATACCCCAGAATCTTTGTTTTTATAAATGAATGTGCCCACATATACATGTACTTCCCTCCACCTCAAGTTTTTCTAACAGTTCAATTTGTGGGCCAGAAAGAATGTTTACTCCTGCCTCACCATGCCTTTCTTCAAGCTGGGAGATGTCTCCTTAGTTCCACAGGCTGCTGACATGTATATAGACCCCTTACTTTCATCTGACTCAGTTTTGTAAAATTATGTTGACAAACCTCCATTTTTTCACCTGCCTAACAGAAACAGAGTAGTTCCAGACTGCAAAACACTAAGTAGAGGGGTAAAAAAAAAAAAAAAAGAACAGAAAAAAATGTAACAGAATACAAATGCAATACAGTAGCTCCAGTTGGCAGAGAACTACAGCAATCATTTAGTTCAGCTTTTTGGTCACTTCATGGTTGACAAAATTTAGAGCCCATTATTAAGGGCATTGTCCAAGTGCCTCTCTTTAAGGCACTGATGGGCACAGGGCATCAGAGCCTGTTTCAGTTTGACCACCTTGTTGGCAAGGAGATGGTTCCTGATGTCCAATCGGAACCTCTGCTGATGCAGCTTTGAACGATTCCACCGTGTCCTCTAGCTGAATCCCCAGGGGAAGAGACCAGCACTTCCCTCCTACTTCCATCCTCAGAAAGCTGTTAAAGAGCAGTGACCTCAGTGTCCTTCTCTGCAAACACAGCTAAGTCCAGAGTTCTCAGCTGCTCCTCATGTTACGTTCCTTTCTGCCCTTCCACCAGCTTTGTTGCCCTCCTCTGCATACATTCAAGTACTTTCATGCCATTCTTGTTTTGTGGAACGAAGATCTGCACAGAGGACCCAGGCTGAGGCCTCACCACAGCTGAGTACAGTGGGATGATCCCCTCTTTTGGCAGCTGGTGATGCCATGTCTGATGCAGCCCAGGATGGGGTTTGCCTCCTGGCTGTCTGGGCACACTGCTGGCTCACACTGAGCTACTGCTGACCAGCACCTCCAGATCCCTCTGCAGGCCTGCTCTCCAGCCACAGAATCATTTAGGCAGGGAAAGACCCTTAAGGTCATTTGACCCTGTCACTTTGGACCCTTAGGGCCCAACCATAAAATGTTATATTACATAGAAAACATGTTCTTAGCTCAAAGATCTGCTAAATTATGCAGGACTCTGGACCTTAGAACAAAGAATGATTGTGGGTGTGTGGCGTTAGCAAAGCTAAAACTGTAGTCCATTTTCAAGTTGGAGATGCTGTGCAGGTATTCTCTGTTTGTAAGTAGATGCAAAGTAGCGTTTCATACTGTATTTGGTTATTAATGTATTAAAAACAGCCTCAGTGCATAACAAAATTTAGCTGTGTATATTTTTTTTACCACTAGGTTGAGGAATGGAAAGTAAAGCCAAAATGTCTTACAAAATCAGTAATTCTAAGACTCAGCCACTCCAGCAATAATGTACAGTGGGTGATCACTTATGTCTGAGTTCTCTGTGACAGATATATCAGTATATACAACATCTTAGTTACTTCTTTGAACTAAGTGCGGAAATGCTAAACCTGAGGAAGCATTTGTTCTCCCAGTTGAATTTTCTACATGTTTTGATTTGTGAAGAGTTTATTAACATTAAACCTGACCACATTAATTTACAGAGCTGTGGTGTGGGCACAATTGCTACTCACAGACTATCAAACTAATAATGTCTCCATAGCATCAGGTGTGTGGCATGTGAAAATGAATTAATTCTAACTCTAGAATGTGAGCTCTTTTGCTTTGCCTGTGATACAATGTAGTATCCACTATTATATTGTGGAAAGATTTAAGTTAGCAAATGTGATAATCATGTGTTAATTGATTATACATAGGGGAAAAAAAAGATAAAAGAAAGAGAGGAGTCTTTGAAAATAAGGTCTGATAAACATTCTATAAGTAATTTTAAGTCCAAAGAAAGAAATGTAAGGGAAAATTATAATTTGGGATTACATCAAGGCTGGATGAATACCCAGACCTCCCAGCAGTTTTGGATGATGCAGGGTGCTATTACTCCAGCCCCAGAAAAGGGAAGCTGCATTGCCAAAGTTCATTCATTTCTACTCTCTTCTAGTGGCTGAAGGAGAAGAGTGTCTACTTATTTTTAATTTTTGAGAACTCTAGAGTCTTTGATTGAAACTGGCATAGAATTTCTCGTACAGAAAAAGCTAATGTGACAAAAATCAACAATCCTATTATGTGAAATTATGATGACACACCAAAATTATTTCATGAGTTTTGGATTCCTTAACCATACTACTCAGACCTTGGCCACTAGACCCAGACAGCAGGTGGAGAGCACTAATGGACTGCTGTCTTAAGTACAAACCAGTCTAAAAGAGGAGACACGTACTTGCTCATCTGTTGACAGAAAGAAATAGTGAGACACAAAAATTGTTAGGTTTTGCTCCACAGTTTAAAGGAATGTGTGCTGCACTGGTGGTAGCCACCTTGTGTATCCCTGACCTGCCTCTTCCTCACACTTCCGCAGTCCCTGTCCTCCTGGCCCTCAGCAAGCTCCTCATAGCAGCACCTCAGTTAACCCTAGGTGTGGCAAGACCCTGACATGGGTGCCAGGCAGTCTTATTTTCTCACACACATCCCCAAAGCTTGCTGAAAATAGGGTATTTACAGAATATCAGGTATGCTCTTGTAGACTGGGCTGAGTGCATTCAGGTGGAAATTACATAAAGGCTGGACAAATGTGGGCAGTCTTTTCTGGAAAAAGCCAAAGGTGCGTTCCAGCAAGTCTATGTTCAATAGCAAGACAAAGTGACAGTATCACAACCAAATGGCTGCTCCTCCTAGTAGTTGTTTTGGTTTGGTGTTTGGTTTTTTTTTTTCCTTAAGAAAAATGAAATATTGAAACATTTTCTGAGCTCGTTTTTTGAAACATCTTACAATTTATTTAGAAGCTGAAAAGTAAGAATAAAAATTATCTTTGGTCTGTGGAAAATTGCAGCTCAAATAAGTTCTACAAAATAAGGAGCAGCTAAGTAAATAGTCTCTAACACTGGGAAGTATTCACAATCTAACTTTCTGCAACAGAGCCTAGAATTAGTACATATTGCATCCATAAAAAGTAACAGAGAAACTAACAAGTGTTTAATATTGTCACTGAGATGTTTTTAAAGATTTTTTCCAGATAAATGGAATATGCTAATTTTTCCTTAGGATTGGAAAACTGATACTTCAGTATTATATGGTTAGAAATACTTGATTTTAATTAAAATGTTCTGCAAAAGACTTTGAAGATGAACACTTGCATATAATTATGTAACGAATTTGTAGCTGAGGCTGTGATAGTTTCTGGCTGTTTTACAAAGCTCTGTGCTACCAGATGTATAGTTTTTGTGGTAACTGAGATAGAAAAACCACCTTTATTTTGTTTAAAAAAAATAGAAGAAAGAAATAAAATTATGCTAGTACAATTTTTCATTTGCTCAGATTCTTCCATAGCTGGTCATATTTGTAATGGCATGATCAGTAAAAATATTTTTAATTCTGAAAAAAAAAATTAGTAATGGCTTTTAACAACTTTTTTTTTCTTTTTACAAAAATGTCTTAACTTTTTAACCTCTACCAAAAAACCAGGAAGCTCTTTGTAGAAAGCTTATATTTCAGGAGAAAAATCAAAATGGAAACCTTAAGGCACTTGCATGAGATTTAATATTTTAAAAAAATTTTTCCCTTGTCTTTCTTGTAACCTCCCCTTCTCTCTGGATTTATGTAACTGGCTATTTTTGACCATGCTTTCACTGTCTTCTTTTCTCTCAAGACTTTCTACCTCCTACCTTTCTACCTCCAGCTGACATGACCTCTTAGCTCTGCCCCCTCAATGAGGTCTGTCCTTCACTGAAGCCCAGCAGCCTGGCAAAGCCACCTGGTCCCCTGCACTGAATCAGAGGCACTGGCAGTCCCATTGCTGGAGCCTCCTTTGCGCTGCCCAAGGTGGCCCTGCCAGTTTTATTGCTGCCTGGACACAACAACAATTATAATGACATTTCCAGCTGGTGGACTCAGATTCTAAGACCTTTTTGGAGCTGACCTATGTATACTCACTCAGAGTGGCATGGTAGGAAGAGGAAGGATAAAAGCTAAGTAGAATTTTTCTTTCTTCTGGCAGCAGAGGGAATAGAGAGCTGCTCATTAGAGGCTCTTCAGAGAGCGTCTGTTGGCTCTGCTGACTCTGCTTGGAGATATCACAGAAAGACAATTTATTAGACAGTCATAACAAGTGTGTAACCTGTCCTAAAAAAAAGGTGGGTGAAGAGGGGGACTCTTAATGACTTCCTTGGTGAGCGAGATGCTGGAATGCTGCATGGCAAGGTTCATGTTCCCATATGTTGAAATTAGTTTTCTGAAGGTTTTTTTCTCAATTTCTCAGTAACCGTGGTTGTAACAGAGATGTTTCTGTTAAGAATACCTGACTCAATAAAAGGGACCTGCAGCCTTCTTTGTATAGCCAGCTGAGTCATCTGATTTCAAGATTTCATCCCAACATGCTGACACCTATGAGAGCAGAGGGAGAATTTACAAAAATGTCCTTTGAGTAAACTGAGAGAGTTTGCAGGCAGAAGTTAGAATGGTGTTGGCAGAATATGAGATAATCTGTTTGAAGTTACATGTGGTAATCAGAGAATTGTGGCTTGTTACACATCTAGGAACAATACCCTTATTTTGTGCAGAAATTCAGGACCTTGATGTCTTGGTTAATTTAGTTTAGTTTTGCTTCTTTGACTGTGTAGTGTAGTAAAATCCATTCTGCCACTTATGTCTATGCTTCTGTATGTGATTACTGTACTTGGAAGCTGCAGCATTTTTTGGGACACTGAAAACTTTTATAAGTATGTAAAGCAGTAATAGATGGTAGATGGTAGATGGTAGTAGTAATAGATGGCTGATATCACAGACATGTGATACCATCAAACCACAGTAGCACATAGTTTTATCTAATGAGCAGCCTGCCACAGTTTTATGTGTTCAGTTCTTTCACACATGTTTTGTCTATGAGGGCTGGGTGCTTTCTTGTAGGAATGGTGGAGGATTAGTCTGTGAAAGAAAGGAAGGCAATGCCTGCTTTTGTTGGTTTTATCCACTTAAATTATTGAATGTGGTATCTTTTATCAAAGACATGGCTCAGATAGAGTGCTGACGCCATTTAAGGCAATGTGTACTGAGGAGGACCATTTGAATCATGACTCAGTGAAGGTATATGGTTAAACTCTGTTGATGTTCTGCTTTTTTGTATTTAAATGCTTTTTAAATACTTTGTATTTAAAGAGTCCTCCTTTCACAGTAACATCAGAATATATGTTTAAAACATTATTTGGAGTATGTTTTATAGACAGACTTTGGAATCTGAGTTTTGTATTGAAAAATACTGATTTTATAATGCTTTGTGGAAATAATTTCAATACTCTAAAAATTAGGTTATTGTAAAGTGTACAAATTGCTCTTTGAGAAACAAATGACTTTTCTTCAGTTTGTCACAAACAGTCTATTTTTGTTTTTACTAATGGCATGTCAATTAGGTACCCTATCTATTAGCTGGTTTAAAATCTCTCTAGTCCTATGATTAATTTGAACAAATTCATCATTTAAGAAAACCAGTGGAATAAAGATCAGCTTTTTTTTTTCTTTTACTTATCTTAAACATTGAATCTGGAGTTTCAGTTCACAGTGTACTTTTCTTAGTACCAAGTAGATAAATATTCAAATCAATTCACAATGTACCTTTTTAGTAGCTAGTAGATAAATACTCCAATCAAATGCAACACAATTGCTCTGTTCAGTAATTGTAACTTAATTTTTTTTTAAGGATCCTGTGATGTACTACTTTTCAGATAAAAACCAAAAATTATTCATCCAAGTTGTATGCTAAACATAAAGGAATCTTGCTTTTTGGGACTGTTGTTACACTCAATGAGCTGCTGGTAGCAAAAGTCATGGACCATATTCATGGCGAGTGTAAGTTGTCATAGGCCCATTGGCTTCAGCTGAGCTATGACTATTTCTGCAAATTTCTCTGCCTGTCAGTTTTCCACTTCTTAACACTAGAGTTGCCTTCTTTTCTGATAGTATTTTTTACATTCCATTATTGTATAGGAAAAGTTTTACACCCCTCTGGTATTTTACTATTCTCAGTCTCCCTTTGAGGTATTAACTGCATTGATGTGTATTTCCTGATATCCCAGAAGCACTGATCTTTACACACAAGTGGAGATGTGCAAACAATGATTTTAAGTGCCGGAAAGGTAGGTTATTTGCAGAAACCTTTGGCCAGAACTATTTGTTCAGAGCATACGTACAGGTAGAGCAGGAAGCCTGTGCCTTTCTCCCATGATGTAGATGCAGGGTAGTCTACAAACAGGCAGGGGCCTGATGCAGCAGTCAAGTTTACTCTGCCACCCTTTAGCTTCTTGACTTCAGCAGGCAGGACACAGATGTTCATATGTGGAGTTTTTGGTGATTTATGATTGGTGGGTTTTGGGTTTTTTGAGGTTTTCCTGTACACCTGGGTTTTGGAAACTATGCTAAAACCTCCAACCTCTTTATGTGTGTTACTGAATTTCTGCCCTGTATGGGCTGAAATTATGGATGATGTCAGAAGCACTTGGCATTAGCCCAACCCTTCAATGGATAGGAATAGGTCAAGTCATACTTATTTTAAAAAATTCCTTTCTTTTCCTCCATCAAAAATTTATACGCCAATCCTGTTGCCCCAAATGTGAGTAATAAGACTGCTGTTGATGATCTGTGCACAATGTGAGGCCTATGAGAAGGAGCAATTTTATAGCCCATTGTAACTCTTTGTTTAAAAGACAACCCTTCTGAAAAATTTTACTTCATGCTGAAACAAGCAATTAAGAGTTTTATTTCATATTTTCTCTGAAGACAACCCTGACCAGAAAGTAACAAGTATTTTTCTGTGGTAACACTGATATATATTCATTATGTTTTTGGCAGGAATCAAATTTTATAGATGTGATCTGGCATATGAAAAATGTAGTATGTTTCTCTACTCTCAGATCTTGTAGGTGACTTGTTTCATTGGGAGGGAGGGAGTATCTGGAGATATAAACTCATTTTAGCCATTGAAAACTTATCCTCTTTTGAATAGAGTTTGCTTCCCAGCACTATGATATGATACATGTCAAGAGTAAGGGTAACAAATTACAACAGCTGTAGTGGGACATTATAAGAGGTCCTGATTTTGAGATTCAGTATAAACAAACCATGAATACATATGTATATTAAAAAAAAAATCTCTATTTTTTTACTGCAGCCCTTTACAATGCCCTTCTCACAAGTCAGAGTGATTTGCCTCTTTTTGATTAAATATAAACCCTTAACTGCTTCATTCTTTTTGTATTGTAGGTCATTTAACTTGTGTGCTTTATGTTCATGAAGTAGATACACACTGGGCTAAGTAAACTCATACTATGAAATATGATGCCTCTGATCTTACTGTCTGTCATAATCCTTCTCTTTACAGAGCTTCTGACATCAGATTTCAAGTTGTAACTATCAAGAATTTTGAGACTTTACCACAAGATGAGTGACTATATACCAAATGCTCTGTTACTCTATCCAGAGCAAATAGGATGACATAAATAATTTTTCCTTTCCTTCATCTATCACAGTCTAATTGTTGTTTTCTGTGCAATTGTCCTTGCTTTGCCATTCCAATTGTAATGAAATATAAGGAGGAGCCCTACTATTCTCAGTATTTAACAATTAATTAAACTTTTAATCCCTGGGCAAGAGGAAAGAGAGTCAAAACTTTGAGTTTGTTATTTGTTGTGGCAAAATTTACAGGAATTTTAATTGCACCTAATTGGCCTGTGGGAAACTCCTGTAACAAACTTTCTACTACCTTTTAAAAGCTAACCTCTGGAATATCCTGTTATTTTCTATGAATTGGTTTAGTGTTGCTTACTTCAGTAAAGTGTAGGCTGAGGCTGTGTCCTTCCATATAACTGCTAGGGTAGGTTGGCAGGGTACTATTAAATGAGATTTTTTTTTCAAAGTATTCAATCAAAAAACATTATTTCTGAGTTTTCTGAAGGATTTCTGAGTTTCTTTTTATGGCTGATGCAGTGTTGTGTCTCTTCAATTTTGGGGAAAATAGATTTAACTAAGAAGCTTCTGCTGTCTTTGTAAGGAAAGCTTGTAGTATGCAATCAAAATAAAGGTGTCACACGGGCAAATAATTATGTGGTACCTTTTAGTTCTGCTTTTAGAATTCCCTTTGTGAACCCTTGCTAAAATTTTTTAGGTCTTCATGTGTTTTTTTTTTCTGATTTCCAGCAAAACCACAAGGTTTGCACTTACTGTGTTCCTAGGGGAACTAAAACTCTCATCAGACCTGGACGTTTCATAAGGTGATTTTGGTATTGAACAGAGATTCCATTATTGCCTTTGTTTTACTGGAACTTTTTTGTTTCATATGCCCTCTGGTCTGTTTAGCTGTGACAGTTGCAGACAATAGGTGATGTTACACAGATAGCATATAGTGTATTGTGCCCAGATGTATTCTTTCAGTGTTTCAGACTTTCCATGAGGAAAAGCCTCTTTGTTTCCCACACATTTTCTTTTGTAGTATGTTGTTCAGTGTTCTTTCTTTGTCATATGTGAAATTAAAGTAATGCTTAATGAAAGGGTGGGGGTGGTGATGTTCACTGTGGGTTTTTTTCTGGGACATTGGAAATCTCTTTATATACTTCTAGAGCAGATATCTACCTTATGGAAGTGTTGCACGACCTCCATCTAGAAAATTTGCTATTCATGCATGCTAGGATTTATTCCTATTCAGAGGCACCTGGTTCTTCCAGTTCCTCTTTTACAGAACCAGATGTCCCTGGAAGTTATGATTCCTATTAGTGCAAAGAGTGACACTGTACCACTGAATCTGTATCTCTCTCCTACACTGTTTGGTTAATTCTCCATTTCATACAGACTTCTTTTGTTCACAAACCTGAAAGCAGGCTGTATTTAATCAGGTGTTGCAGTGCATGTGTGATAAGGAACTTGTAAATGCTTATTAGTACTTAGTTCTTCAAGATGTTCCCAAACCTGACAAACCTGATGAAATTGCATGTTGTACATAAAAGTAGTATCAGTTTTATTTGTGTGTGGCTGAGATGGAAGATTCTTCCGCTTTAACTTTATATTAAAAAGCCTAGCTCTTTGTTGTTTCAGTGGATCACCTTGTGGGCCAGGAAAACTAATGACATTCATCCAAGGCAATGGAAGTTAGGGTTTTAGGCATAGAGGGTCTGTTTAGTCAGATTCTTTACGATTTTATTTTTAAATCCAAACAATGGACAAACATATGACAAGTAACTGGGAAGTGAGTTCATTCAGCAAGAGTACATACCTCACCTACACTCTAATTGAGCACTGAGAAAATTCAGTTTCCGGGTGGACTTTGGCACCACCTTCCAGAAAAGGTGAAAAAAAGATCAACACTTAGGATGGGCCTGATTCTATTTTGAAAAAAACTCCACCAAAGAACAAAACCCCCCAAACTGAAACCATATAAAAATGGAAGAGAATCACAGGTAAAAAAGGAAACGCTGTCTTGAAATATTCAGAAACTAAAAAACAAAGGTAAAAAAAAGTACCTATGGTTGTTAGCTTGTAAGGTTCCTGCAAGCAAAACAAATTGAACTCTTATGGATTCCTTTTGTGGAGTCAGAGTTCTGCTTTCACCAGGGTTCTTGATCAGAGCAGATTTTATAGCTCAAGCAGCAGGAAATTGAGGAGTCAGTATTTCTGCCTATTTTCAGCAGCTTTGAATTTTTGCTCTGATCAGCAAGTGAATTGCTGGCATATGGTTTGGAGAATTAATTGAAGCTGCACGTGGCTCCTGTTTGAACTGAGCATGATGCTACTCCTGTGCTGTTTTGTCAGATTCCCCCGGTTGCTTTTCTTTGCAGATTTTTTGCTGTGTGCAAGTGGTGCATGTAGCCGGACAGAGTAATCTGTAAGGAGACTCTTAGTGCTGCCACTTCTGCAGCTTTGTTGAAATCAAATATTTTATTAAGAAGACTGATGTAATTTTGTCCTCTTGATACAAGTACTAGACAAACAGTATTCACTGAGTTTCCTGACCTGACAAAGATGTATGTAGAATAACAACCCAGCACATGTCCGAGTAACTGACATCAGGTTACTGTTTACTTTTGCTTGTGTCCGTGGTAATGGTCATATCCAGTTTAGTTTAATCAGCAGTTGACTATAAAGTGGGAGAGAGGAGCATATGTGTATATTTATAGTATCTAAGCTGTGTTTAGTAGTTCTTGACAGGAATAAATAAACCAAATAAGAGATCGCATTGCTTTTGTCACCAAACCCATGCTGCTTTGAGTGCCCCTTTTTTTTTTCATACTGGCAAGAGAACCCTGAACTGAGGGCTGAAGTGTGAGATACAGTTTCAGTAAGATATTACTGGATTTTCAATATTTCATTGCAGACTTTGTTCTGCAGGATAGGGGTATGAATTTACTCTTGATAAAGAGGTCAAATGGAGATTTCTCTTCCTTTACTTCATCCACTGCAATCATCTTTGTGGAAGCAGAACTTGTTTCAGGGTTTGTAGAAAAATGGATAGGAAGTAATGGCCAGATCTGGATGACAACTGCACGATACACTTAATATCACCGTGATTTATCTAACAGATTGTGTGATGGATAGAGTCCTGTTAGGTCATTGTCTTTCTAGGAGTAAAGGGACAGATGCAGCTCAAGTGGTGATGGGTGGTTCCATCTTTTGTTTGCACTCTGCAGGCAGTCTTGCCCAACCTTCTCCTGCCAAAGAGTTTACACTTTAAGAAATATTGGTAACATTTCCCTGAAGAGGTGGGCTTTATCAGGATGACACAGCAGAGGAAAAATGGAAGATTTGTGTAAGACAGAGTAAAGTATTGGAAATAAAGGACTGCACTTGGCATGTGTAGGTGTTGGATGATGTACTCATCATGGCCAGCTATTGTCTGGCAGCAGGTTGCCATGCTGATTTGGCCCAGGTGAACTTACCAGGTTTTACATGTAGTTGCTGACACTTTTGTCCTGATCATGTGGCACTCTGAGAAAGGATGAAGGTATTTGTAAGAGAACTGAAAACATAGGTGACCAAAAGAGGTGTTGATATCCACAGGTGAAAAAGTACAAAGTACAGTGGAGTATTGAAGTAATATTTGAAATTAATGAAGTAACATTTCAAAAATTGCCAGTATTGGAGAGGTATCTCAGACTTTCAAACAGTTTAGTTATAACAGCTGATTGGTTTTAAGATGCCCTACTCTAGAGGCGTGGTTTTCTACATAATGTTTTATACCTATTTTTTGTCCATCATGCAATAAATGAACATGATGTGAATCCATCAGGCTAGTGAATCCTAGCAGAGAGGATGTACCATGCCAGGGGAAACACAGGGCGTACTGGATATTGATTCTGAGAGGGCTCTCTCTCTGAAGTCCCTTTTCAGTGCTCTGACAGTTATGATCTGCAGATCAGGTCTGTATTATTTACAGGGACTTTGGGGATGAAGTGTTGAACCACTGAGCCTTAAGGCTAGGGCTTTTGTGCCAAAATATTTATGTTGATGCAAGGGAGTGAAAGGCCCAAAGCCTCATTGAATTGAAAACTCTATTAAAATATATGTTGAAAGAGAAATTTGGCACTGACTCTCACTACAGAGAAAAGATGTTATAGCCTTGATTATTTTTTATTCTCTTTACCTAATTAAGAGTTCAAAATTTTTCCATGTTTTAATTCAAGCTTGGCAAGATCGCTTCTGCTATCAACTACAGGAAATGAAGAACAGGAGAAAGAAGTGGGAGAAGAGAACAAACTGTCTAATTTTACAGGGCACAACTGGAAGCCAAAATTTCACGGGGACATGTAACAAGATCTATGTTGCTGTCTCAGTGTAAAGGCTTTTTAATAGATTCATCTGTCAAATCCCATTATTAGTATATGATATTATAATTAATCTTGGCTTTTGTTTTACTTCTTTCTGTAGTGAGCTATTTACGGGGTCCCTCATTAATATTTCTAAGGTAATGTGGAAAGAATTGGAGGAAAAAGCTGCACCTGGGGGATGGAACAATTTCAGATTTACAATACTTTGAGTTTTTCTACTTTTACATGTTTTGTAAAAATCCATTGGGGCAGCCAGACATTTGTATATAAAATCCTAACATGTCTTTTGCAGAGAAGATTACCATGAAGATGGGTTCTGTCAGCCATACAGGGGAATTGCATGTGCACGAATCATTGGAAACAGAACCATTTATGTGGACTCCCTCCAGATGCAAGGGGAAATTGAAAATCGAATTACTGGTAAGTTTACACATCTCTTTAGCAGCGAAAGAAACATTCAAAAATGTATCCAGTTCAGGTATAAATAGTGCCATCATCCTTCCAGTTTTGTCAGTCAATGACTAAGGCATCCTTATATTAAGGTTTAGAGGAGATGAACCTGTTTCCAACTTGTGCAGTTAGCAAAATTTGGAGCAAGGAAGATGAGTATCTGCTATAATGTGTAAAAACTTCTTCCATGTCCTTAAGTGAAATGTCAGACCATTGACTTTTCAACAGCTCCTAATTTATTCTGGAGCTTTTTGCATGATGTATTCAAAACCACGGTTGGGTGGGGGTTTTTTTGGTTTTGTTTGTTTTTTGGGAGGGGGGGGGGGGGGGTGGTTTAAATGATTTTGTGATATAGTGAAACAGTAGTGGGTTTTTATTTTCTTGAAAAAGGTAGGGTGGCTTTTCCTTTGGGTTTCCTCTCATATTGCATATTGCATAATTCTGGCAGAGTCTGGATTTCATACTGAATAACATAAAATGAGAGTTGACCTTCCTGTGCTCTGCCTATGCTTAATCTTTCTCGGAACATATTTTTTGTACAGAGACACAAATGTGCATCCAAAATACTAATGACTTTTAATGGGCTGTACATTAACACGGGTTTTCTTCACTGGATATCAGTTAGCTGACATTGGCAGCTGTGACTCTGATGTACACAAGTGGAGCAAGCAAATGAACCCATGAAATAGAGCACACTGTTTACCATAATATATAGCAAATTAAGTCAGTCCAGCAGGAGCTTATTTGCATCTGGCCAGATATGGCTCATTAATTGACTCTGCAACTTTAGCATAGCTAGTTGCCAAAAAGAGTTTCTTCATTTGTCAGCTCTAACTCCTTAAACATATTACCTTAAGACTTTGGCATGCCAGAAATCCAGGTAAGTTGTTTTTTTTTTTTTTGTTCTTGAGATAGTGATTGGATTCTGGGACTGGCAAAATCTGGGTACTGACCTTTTCTTATGCTATTACAAATTGTTCCCTCCCTCCTTTCTCCTGTACTCTGTTGTAATTCCATCCTCTTTAACCATTATATCATCAATTGATACATACTGTTGATGCCGTTTCTTCCCAATGACATCATCTCTGTCCTGTTTGGATGTTTGTCAGCAATATGTTTGTCAACTATCTCAAGCTGTTAAATCTGTAACTCTGGAATTAGATTGATAGTGTCCTTTAAAAAAAAAAAAAAAAACAAAACAAAAAAACCCAAAAAAGCAAAAAAAAACCCAAAAAACAAACCACAACAAAAACCCCAATCTAAAACAAACCCAACAACCAAAAAACTGCATTATCATCTAGATGTTTATTGATCAAGTTGTATTGTTTCTGGAATATGGAACGTAGGCATTGATGACCTGGCTGCTGGTTCCCTGATACCATCGATTATTGGTTAGGTTTTGGAGACTAGGGGATGGAACTTGCTGTTCTGGAGTTGAGGAGAATTTCTAATGGAACTGTTCTTCTTCAGGAAGACACTGTGAACCACCATGTAGAGCTGCCCACTGCCTAACTAGGCAGCAATGGTGATCTGTTAATAATGCTGCATTTTCAAACTGTCTGCATCTGAAAGTCATTCCTCAACACAGTTTTTAATGTAAGGTGTTTGTGTTCCAGTGTGCATGGGAAGTGGTGACACCTACCACCTGCTGCCAGGAACATTTAGCAAGGTTACATCTCTGAGGAATTTTCATTCTGGATGTTCATTTCCCTGCTGCTCTGATGAGTGAAGCCTAACCCTAACCCTTTGTTGATCTAAATTCTGTAATGCAATGCCTTCATAAAACTCAGTGTGGAGTTTCAAATAGCCAACAGTGACTACTTCAGTCTTAGTTTTATTTTTTTCTTGTTAGTCTTTGGGGAAAGTGTGTGTCACAGATACCTTTTGAGGCCCAATGCTGTGCTTGCATGCACTGTTCCCTACATGACTGATAAATTATTATATTCCTGTGTTAGTATTTCTGAATTATAATAAACAGCATGAAAGTCTGGATTTGGGGCTGCTTGCTGCATGTTTTGTGTTTAGGAAGAGACAGGACATTCTCTCATAGCATGTGCCAGCAGGAAATAGATGATTGAAAGGAGAAAGCTGGAGAAGAGGGAAAGAATTTATTTGTAGTTTTAAATAGACTGCTGGATGACATTTCCTCTCATTTTACAGTGTGAGTTGGTGGAACATGCAGTCTAGCAATCCTCACCCACAAGTGCTGCTTTACTGGGGGAATGAACATTCCTACATTTAAAGATTGATTCAGCACCAGATACAAGATCCACACACACATATGTCTTTTCTTTGCAGTGTGCAAGAAAACTTTGAGATAAATGTTAGCGTGTAGGTGCTGAGAGCTGAAGGGGACAATTACGTTCCTAATTCATTAAGACATTCATCTTAATCTGATTAGCATTCTGAGACTGATTACATTAATTTTCCCCAAACAGATGCCTATTAGGCTCCTCATGTCAGTTAAGAGCAGTGTCTCCCCAAATACCAATAGCACACTTCCTTTTGTCTGACAAGACTTGAAAAACACTCTGTTTATTTATCAAAATGTTTTAAGGAGGAAGAAGTTAGGTGATCCTTGTTCAGATTTTACTTAATTAGGGACTTTGGAACATACCAGTATCCTGGCAGGTGTATCATTCCTTTGCTGTTTATCCTTTCAAATTAAAATTAGCCAAGACAATAGTTTGAGCAATGGTAGTCACATGCGTTACTTCCTAAGAAATGAGGTCCTACAAGCTCTGTGCAGACATCAGAAAGACACTGGGATGCTGGGTTTGCTTTCTTCATTTGTCAACTTTCCTTTACAGCAGAAATGACGTCATTTACCTGTTGCTCTGTGGGCTTTCAGACCCTCAAGAAAAGATGAGAGTTGTTAAAGGCAAATGATATGAAAATTGTTGTTTCTCATGTGTTTTGTGAATCAATACTTAAGCAGTATTTTTGTTCCTTTGCAGCTGCATTCACCATGATTGGCACTTCCACACATTTGTCCGATCAGTGCTCACAGTTTGCTATACCATCCTTCTGCCACTTTGTGTTTCCCCTGTGTGATGAGCGTTCTCGGACCCCTAAGCCACGGGAACTGTGTCGGGATGAATGTGAAGTTCTGGAGAATGACCTCTGTAAGCAGGAATACAACATCGCTAGGTCAAACCCCCTCATCCTGATGCAGCTGCAGTTGCCTAAGTGTGAGGACCTCCCACGACCTGACACCTTGGAAGCTGCCAACTGCATAAGGATTGGGATCCCTGTGGAGAGACTCAGCCGATGTAAGTCTGAGTGTTTCATCACTGGAAAAAAGTAGGGTTTGTTGCTTCCTTGGGTGGAGCCTGGGAGACTGTTTTATCAGCCATTCTTTTTGTAAAGAAAGTACTGCTGTACTGGACAGTACTTTTTATCTTGTTAATACTGATCATAATCTTGCACTGTTGTAAGGTATAGTTAGATCTGTTAAGAAATGAAACACTTAATGTTGATTCTTTCTATATGGAAATACACAAGAATATTAATCCTGTAAATTGCATATGGGCTGTAATTCTCCATACTTACTCATACAGGATGGGCAAAAACATTGATCTCACTTCCATGAATTTATATTTACATACGGGAGTAGAAGGGCTGTTCTGTTGTCACTAATTATATGCAGACAATTTTTCTGACTAGTCCATTTCGTAGCAAGTAACTCCAATAATCAACAACTACAATATTCAACAAGAAAACTCATAGAGACAAAAGTTTAAAGTTCAAAGTGGTAAGATTATTCTAAATATTCCTTGTCTGAGTCCACAATTAGGAGCAGCAGTCATGGCATAACAGTGACCATGGAAGACTAGCTGTGTGCTTTTAAGTTAATGTAGTGCAGATGAGAAACAGAAGTAATGGAGAAAACTGTGAGAGAGACAAATCAGCCAGGAAAGAAGTATCAAGCTAAAGGAATGAAAATAAAACCAACAAAAAATCTGGCAAAAGTTGTCCATGATTCTCAGAGCCAGTGCTGCTGCCGCTGGTGGAACAACTGCAACTTGAATACATGGTGGGCTTGAGAGAGCTGGACTCCTGAGGGCTGGAGAGGAGAGATCAGAAAAATGGAGAAGGTAGTGTTGCAAACATGCTGGAAAATGCATGATTCAGCTCAGATGATTCATATAGAAGAGAAACACTCAAAAAGTATGAGGAGACAATAGCAGCAAAGCAAAGAATGGAGGTATGAGTTCAGCAGATATGAAAATGATGTTTCTAAAGAGAAGAAAAGCCTGAGTCCTTTTTTCCTAAAGAAGAAATTAAGGAAAAATAGTCAAGAGGAATTAGAAAATACAGCACTAATTTCTATGGAACATAAGCAATGTGACGAAGACTAGACGATTATGAGAAATAAAAGTGGGAGGAAGTTTACATTATTGGCATCTGAGGACTTTTCCTGAAGTGAAACTCATATCTCTAATTCAGCTTAATTTATCATGTTCTGTAGCTAAAGGTCCGTACACACACCTTAGTCTCATCTTGCATTTAAAATTAGAAATACTTATGAATGTATCTATAGAGCTGAGACGCTCCAGGACAGAATCCAGGAATAACTGGGTGTAAAAGTGCAGATACCCATAGAACTGAAATTTCAAAACAAACAGCTTTTGTTTAAATCCCAAAGTACCTATATTTAAATACTTTTTTTGCATACATGGCCTATGGACTTACCAGTTCTGGTCTTGCTGTCCCTTGATTGTTTTGGTTTTTTCAACATTTGTGCCAAAACCTGTGTTGCAGATCATCAGTGCTACAATGGTTCTGGAGCAGACTACAGAGGGACCGTCAGCATTACCAAGTCTGGCCACACTTGCCAGCTCTGGGACTCACAGAGTCCTCACAACCATGATCTGACAAGCACACAGTTTCCAGAGCTAGGCGGAGGACATGCGTACTGTCGAAATCCTGGAGGTCAGATGGATGGTCCCTGGTGTTTTACAAGGAATAAAAACGTACGCATGGAACTGTGTGACATACCTTCTTGTAGTATGTATTCTATTTCTTTTTTCCCCTACTACTGTTCTGAATTCTGTGTAATTTTGAATGTTGCTGATTATTACAAGTACAATTCACTTAAGGGTGTTATCCTTTTAAATGTTTAACTTGCAGCGACTTTGTTTTCTGTTGTAGTTTTTAATGTTTTCAGTAGATCAGAGCTTGTAACTGAGATAATGTAACACTTTCTTATTCTGCATTGGAGGCTTAGTCTGAGATAATAATTCATGATAATGCTGCAGTTTGTATTTTGACTTGTCAAATGCCAGATTGGACGTACAAATCACCTATGTGTGTTTGATATGCTCATACAACTCAAGGCTACATTGCTTTTGCTCTGTATGACATCAAGCAGGCAGCAAGGATTTTCAGATCCTATAGAGGGAGATATAGCACCATGCCTGCTTGGAAAGAAGTCATTAGAAGTGCAGAAGCAGAGATGATGTAAAACAGATTATGTTATCGGAAAAGTCCTACGTTAGCTGCTGGTGTCTTTGTGCTGCACAACTGGTTGCAAAAGTAAAAAGCACAGCTCTCACAGTTTAATACTGTGCTACTCAGTTCCCTATATTGGTTCCGACTTCACACATCGGTAACGGTCTTTGGGGATGACAGAGTGACTCAGTACTGTGCTTCATTAGGAAGAAAAGCACATTTCCTGCAGTAAAAGATGTATCATGGAAGCCATAAAAGTGGACTGCCTGGATCTTTAAACTGCTCAGAAATAATATGAAATTTCTTAGTCATTTAACTTTTTTACAGTAAAATGATTTGACATTTATAATAAATTTCTACATTGCATGTAACATGGTGTAAAGATAACACTGGGATGTGGTTGTGGTGAAAGCAGTTGCCACAAATAGCAAAACCACGGGTTACAGAAAACATCCCAGGCAGTTCCAGTGAACATTTTGGACATCACTGTGCTTTCCCAGAGTCTCTCAATATTAACAGAAAAAACCTTTTACAAAGGTTCAAACAGTCTTATCTTGTGTATTGATGGCTCTTTCATGTCTGTCTCACTCTCAACACAAGAGCACTTTAATTCTATTAAGGACAGAACAAATAATATCTCTGCCAGTGAGAAGTGAGACTTGTTTTATTCTGGGCAGAACTAGTATCAGTGGAGGTAAAAAATGGGCAAAGTCCTGATAAAATGGCTGAAACTGTGAGAGTGGGACAGACTGCAATGTTGTACTGGAGTTTATCATTTTGAGTTCACTGCTTTATATATTGTCACAGAGACTGCTTGTTATTTATACCCTGAACAAAATAATGCAATGATACTCTGGTCTATGTTCTGCAGTTTCCACAACTGGAAGCCTCAAAATTAACCACATACTGTTACAATCAACATATTAAATGTGGGGCTCCTAGTTTATCTTCCTTCTGCTAGTTGCTATGTCCATTCAAGCTTCTTTGAAATAGTTAATGGAAAATTATGGAGAAGGGGGAGAGGGTAATGTGACTTCTGTTTTCAAGGTATGGTTTACTTTTTGTTTAAAATACAGTATTAATAATCATAATAATTTGTTTAACTATTGAATGTCTTAAAAATACTTATTGTAAGCAATGAGCATTTCTGTTCTTGGCAGGTCCACATGACAACAGCAAAATGGGAATCCTCTACATCCTCGTTCCCAGCATAGCCATCCCTCTGGTGATAGCCTGCCTTTTCTTCCTGGTCTGTATGTGCAGAAACAAGCAGAAGGCATCTGCTGCTACACCACAGCGCCGCCAGCTGATGGCATCTCCTAGCCAGGACATGGAAATGCCACTCATTAATCAGCACAAACAGGTATTTCTCACAGAATTTGCTTAGGCCCACATATTTCTGTAGTGTTGTGATTTTCAGTGTCTTGGGCTGTCTGTGTTCAAATTCAGCCATATTGTAAGGTACCGAATTTTCATAGTGCGCAGGCCATTTATTTTGGCGGAAACCAATCGTTGCACTTGCTAGCTGTATCCAGAAATCCTGGGCTTGGGTAACATCTTTAAGTGCAAAGTATTTTATGGCATTTGTCCTTACTGGTCAATCAACATTCTGCCTGTTGTGTCAGTGACTGGAAGTGTTGTTACTTCTCATCCGCTTTTCAGCCTTCATCGCATTTTCACTGCTGATAGTGACACACCGCTTTGCTTGTTTAAAGCATGGTGCTCAGTGGTGTTTCTTGTCTAACCCAGCAGCTCACGACTGGTGGTGTTCTGATCCATAACTGAGTGGAGAGCTGAGATGAGGTGCAACATATTTTTAAGGCTGAGTGTCACAAAGGATGGTGAAATAAAAATGGCTTTGAACTGCTATCTAGAGATGTCAGCTCAGCATTTTCTGGGTCAGCTAGCTGATCTCTGCTGAAATCCTGTTCCAAGCTCATGCTGAATTTTTAATCACAGCATTTACAAGATGCAAACTCAAAGAAACAATACTTACTTTGAAACAATTGACAACATCTGTTCAGGAAACTGTAGAATACTTGATGAAAATTACCAATTGTAACAAATTGCATTGATTTTATGTGTAATAGGGATATTTAAGGGCTGAGCCAGGACTATGCTGGAAATTTTCAGTCCATAGTATGTTTGCAACTAAAATCAGAGCTTGTTCCCAAATTTAAAGCCTCTTTTCAGCCTGCCCTACTCCCTCATGCTGCAGTGCCCTGTGTGTGAAGCTGTGCCACCTACACCTAGTTTGGTCCATTACAACAGCATCACAAACTCCCTTGCTTTCCCTCCCAGTTGAAGAAAGAAGGCTTTGAGGATTTCTCACTTTTGAGTTTGCAACCTTTTCCTTCAAGTACCAGGAAGAAATTCCTTCTTCCTTCTGCTCTGGTTTCAGTCCCCTCTTCATTGGAGCCAACACAAGGCTTCTCAGCAGCAGTACTGTGTACTGCTGCCCATGGGCAGGGGCAGGGACCATTCCTGTAGGGCAACAGAGGAAAAAGGGTGCATCTGCTACTGCAGAACTGAAAGAGAGAGGTTTTGTTCCTTCTTCTGCTGGAAGGGATGTTTCAGTTCGCTCTGACTCTGACACCTACTCAGCCAGTGCTTTTCTGACAGACCTCCACTCGGCAGCTCTGGACTGATCTGTATGGCAAGTACAGTTGCAGTTAATAGATGTCATCATTTGTCAGATTTACTCTGAACCAATTATTCATGCAGCTTGCAGGAACTATAGCCATTCCTTTGTAAAAATAATTACACTCACTATCTTGCAGAACAATTCAGTTTGCACTTCTCATAATAGTATAAGTAATTTCAAGGTTAACTGTAAAATCAAAATACTGATGTGAACATATGAAAAACCTGAAAAGTGACTTTGGCCCAATTTATCTTATATTTGGAGATCTAACCACTGGGAGATTTTCTTTAATAAGAGATTCTGTTGTGTAGGAAACATTACAATATTTTACTGACTGTCTTTACTTCATTTCAGGCTAAGCTTAAAGAAATTAATCTGTCCACTGTGCGGTTTATGGAGGAACTAGGAGAGGAGAGGTTTGGCAAAGTCTACAAGGGCCATCTCTTTGGTACAGCACCGGGAGAACAGACACAAGCTGTTGCCATCAAGACGCTTAAAGACAAAGCAGAACTGGCTCTTCGGGAAGAATTTAAGCATGAGGCAATGATGAGATCACGATTACAGCACCCAAACATTGTCTGTTTGCTGGGAATAGTGACGAAAGAACAACCTATAAGTATGATATTTAGCTATTGTTCCCACAGTGACCTCCATGAGTTCTTGGTGATGAGATCACCCCATTCGGATGTTGGCAGCACTGATGATGATAAGACAGTAAAATCCACTCTGGAACCAGCAGACTTTTTCCACATCGTGACTCAGATAGCTGCAGGAATGGAATATCTTTCAGGGCACCATGTTGTCCACAAGGACTTGGCCACTAGAAATATACTGGTATTCGATAAACTGAATGTGAAAATATCTGATTTAGGCCTTTTCAGGGAAGTTTATGCTGCTGATTACTACAAACTGATGGGAAATTCCCTTCTTCCTATCCGGTGGATGTCCCCTGAGGCTATTATGTATGGCAAGTTTTCTATTGATTCAGATATATGGTCATATGGAGTTGTGTTATGGGAAGTTTTCAGCTATGGTCTGCAGCCTTATTGTGGTTATTCTAACCAGGATGTCATTGAGATGATTAGGAACCGACAGGTTTTACCATGTCCCGATGACTGCCCCACATGGATATACACTTTGATGCTGGAGTGTTGGAATGAATTTCCTAACAGAAGACCAAGATTTAAAGATATACATAACAGACTAAGAACATGGGGAAACCTTTCTAATTACAACAGCTCAGCGCAAACTTCTGGGGCAAGCAACACCACGCAAACAAGTTCTCTCAGCACAAGCCCTGTTAGCAATGTCAGCAATGCTAGATACATTGGACCAAAGCAGAAAACTCCAGCTTTCCCTCAACCGCAGTTCATACAAATGAAAGGCCAGATGAGACCTATGGTCCCACCTGCTCAGCTCTACATTCCAGTCAATGGTTACCAGCCAATGCCTGCCTACGGTGCTTACTTGCCAAATTTTTATCCTGTCCAAATTCCAATGCAAATGGCTCCTCAGCAAATGCCTCCACAGATCATTCCCAAACCAGGTTCCCACCACAGCGGGAGTGGATCCACCAGCACAGGCTACGTAACAACAGCACCTTCCAACACGTCGGTGGCCGACAGGGCTGCTCTGTTGTCAGAAGGCACAGATGACACACACAATGGAACGGAAGACATTGCCCAGAATCCTGTCCAGGAGGAGGAGGAAGAGGAGGGCTCAGTGCCTGAAACAGAATTGCTGGGTGATAATGACACACTTCAGATGGACGAAGCAGAAATTCAATCAGAAGCTTAAGGAATTTGGTCTCCTTACTAAGATTTCCACATTGCTTTTATGCATGGAGACAGTAGATCCTTAGGCTTAATAGAATGATTTGGATCAGACTAAAAGAAACAAAACTAAAAAAGCAACACTGATGTAAAGTGCAGCAGTAATGATATACCAGGTTTAGTGACCATTGCCACCATTGGATTTTGCAAATATGATGGTATAGAATTGCTGGGTTTAATGTTTTTTACTGTCCTACAGTTCTTGAGAGAAGCTGCTTTTCAGGTATGTACTGTTGCTGTGCAACATATTGCAGAGTAGCATTGCACATCATGTATATAATGATATGTGAGTGTAATGTTAGTGAATTATGCTTAAATCAGTAACACAAAAAGGAATCCAACTACGGTTGCAGAATTGCTCTAAGCATAAAGAAGTGCCCTGGCTGTGATGGACAGCTTAGTTTGTAGTATTTATCTCTTTGTTGTAATGGAGACAAGATTGTTTTTTGATTTTTGAGTCTGAAAAAATAAGTTGAGAATAATGATCCATGTTTGTATTACAATAACAAGAAAAGTAGGGAAACTGAACATAAACTTCACTGTGTTGAGGAAGACCACAGGTCTATCCAGCCCAGTAGCATGTCTCGAAAGGCCATCGATAATGTCTGCCCAGGGACAGACTGCAAGGGCAATTTCCCTTGTAGAAGTTCCCCAGGGTACTTCCCTGGCCTCCAGCAATTTGTGGCTTAGGGATTTCCCAAGCCAGAAGTGGATTTTTTTTCTGCTTACTAGCCATCAATGGAATTTTGTGCCATGAATTTATCCAAATGATTTTGAATTCACATAAACTTAGAGCATCCACAACATCTTGTGGAAAAACATGAGAGGAGAAAGGATGGTTTTCTTTCATCACTTCCAGTGACTGACTGTGACAGAAGCCTCCAAATCAGATCATCTGACTGCATTTGTGGATGAAAGTATTCCTTCTCTGCTGTGTATTTTCAGCAGCAAACAGCCTTAATACACTGTTAACCAAAAAAGGGGATATTGTAGGGGATATTATAGGTGTGCACTAACTTAATAAATCCAACTTTAATTGCATATTGGTTATCAAGTACAGAAAATGGCTCCACATGTATATTCTTACATTGTAAAAGTGTTGGGTTTTATGCGAAGTTATAGACTTACTTGATTTACTGCAATTACTGCTGGATTGCATGTGAAACCATGTTTTTTCCTGCCTTTTTAGTAAAAATGATCATTGAACTTTAGAAGACCAAAAGAAGCAATACTGTACAAGGTGCTGGTTTTGTGCTTCTATTTGCAGGATGAATCATGTACAGACCTTTAAATGTAATTTATGTTTTACTGCATTTTATATACTTTTTTTGTTGAAATATTTGGATTTTTGAATGAATGACTTTATAACTTAACCATTTACAATATTCATATGTGATGCAGTTTTATGGTATTGCTGTTTCATTTTTTTAAACACGCAGACAGGTCCATACATTTCATGACCCTTTCTGTACAAATACACATTCTCATTGTAGCATTGTAGCCAACACATACTATAGCTATAAGTTGTACATCCAACATGGAGTATTGAATAAAGTGATGCAAAAAGTATGATTAAGTATGTTATCGTACAGCCGCTGTTTTGTTACAGTACTTTGTGGAAATAGAAATGGCCATAACTTCTTAAGTTAGATTTCACACTTAAACTACAACTTTTATTAGATTGGGATTCACCTTCAAGTCATATATAATTGTGATCTACACCCTGTGTTCATGGTATGGCAGCATTACATACGTCCCGCATTTCACCTGGATTTGGAAATGCACTGGTAGGAATAAAATATGAAAGCTTTGTTACTTGTGTTAATACAATGCAGCTTTTGGTGCTTTTACTAAATAAAGGATAAATTAAAAAAAAATTTAAAAAAGTGAAATTTATTTATGTGAAGTTCTTTGTTTCTCTTGGGTTTCATGTTCTAAGACCTTGATTAATCAAATGCAGTCTTCCTTTAGTCTTTTGCTAAGTTATTGCAAAGTAAGCAAAGAGTAACTGGTCCAGTTACACCAGTTACACCACAGATTTGTCAGTGAGGGAAGAGACGTAATAAAGGAATGAATGGCAGTCAATGGAAGCTTCTCTACAGAACTGCCTGAAGTTCAGCCCATTACTGATAGTCAAAGTACATGACAACTTTGTGTGCTTTGAGTCCTGTTTGGGAAACTCCTAATTCTCTTCTTTGAGCCTCATAAATTTGCCACAGTTGAAAAGAACAGGTCAGACTCCAATACTGACTTTCCCATCTCCACTATAACATGGATGCATGTTATAACATGCACTCAAAAGTGATGGTAGAGGAGCAGTATACAATTTTCAAGGTCAGCCTTGGTCATACTGGTATACTGAAGAGGAGTTTTCCCTCTCTGTTGATGTGGATGCACTTCTCTGAGCTGCCAGAATTGGAGCGATGACAGCATCCAAATACCTCCTCAGGTGAGCATCTCCACAAGCACTACTACCAACATGTGAGTGGCTCTTCTAAGTCACACGTATTGGCAGTAATTTCTTGTTCTGCATCTTCCCAGGCTACTCTTCCCTGTGACGTCTGCTGCACAGACCCAATCAGAATACGGATCTGCATTTGGAAGCAAGGCCAAGGGACAGCAGAGAGGGTATGAGGCAGTAAGTGGATGGGACAAGGTGGTGAGGTAGGAATAAATGCGAGAGTGATTTGGGCTGGGGCCAAGCAAAGCCAGCACAATCTTGCTCATGAGAGCATGCAAGGTTACTTCTTCCTGCCAGGTCTAGCAACGCTAGAGTTTTTCTAAGGGTCAGAACAGCTTTTCTAGGCAACAAATAGCTGTCTGGAAGGCCAGCAGAGGGTAAGGTGTTTTCGAGAAGATTCTGGGGTATTTCAAAAATTTTCTTTTGCTTTTTGTGCCATACTCTGCTTCAGCTAATACAGTTTTCCTATGAAAAGTAGATAGAGTGTTGGCACTATCCACAGCATCCCACTGATGAGGCAGCAGTACCTGTTTGCAAAAGCATATGGGGCAGATGGAATTGGATAGAAAGGGGAATGGATTTGCAAGGAAAAATGGTTCATGGTCTGAGTGGGGAAACTGACTATAGATGTTTCACTAGCTCAAGTCTGAATCCTGTTCTGATAATGTCCAAGACCTGGGTTATTGCAGGGTCTTTTCACGTCTGACTCACTGAGACTACACAGAAGACAAAACTATAAATGTTACACTATTAACAGAGGATTCACTCACAGTGATAAGTACAGGTAGATGTTATTACAAGCTTTGATAGGCGGCTTCATTCCTTCATCTAAATGTCACTACTCTTAGTTTCATCTAATGATTTCCCTGAGATTGATCCAGAGAAACAAGCTCCCTGCTGAGTTATGAGTGCTTTGCTTCCTGTATCTGCCATGCCTAATGAAGATTGTAGTAAATCAGAGGGAATTTACTTCTCAGTAAGAGTACCTCAAACTTTTATTAGATATGTGAATTTGAATTTTTTTCTTACATTGTCTAAGGATTTCATTAGATGTCACTAGCTTCTGTGTTCATAGAAATCACCTAACTTACACCTAAAACAAGTGTAAAGGAAGGGAGGAGGTCTTAATGGTTTCTGGGAGAGAGCTCAGGAACACTTCTTGAGTTAGAGCACTCTCCAAATATGTCAGACCTTGAAGTGTTTGCCAAAACAGATATAAGGGTGAAACCTAGCTGCAAGGACAGTAATATCTTCAAGCAAAGCCTAAGTCATAGTTTCACTACATGTAGACAGTAACTCTCTTTCTAGAAGGGCAAATGCTACTGCAAACTCTTCTCCAAAACAGATTTTCAGTTACTCAAAATGGGAAGAAAAAAATCCACCAACAAAAACATCATACTTTTGACTAAAGGGACTAAGTTCATATTGTAAGGAACAACGTCTATTTCTGTTCTATAAATAAATCTGTGAAATGTTAATAGAATGCATAACAGTAATCAAGTTTTGGGGATTTGCTCAAACACTGGGAAAGTGATATTAGAAGAGTAGTAGCATACAGCACAAACAATAACATAGCTCAATGAAAGAGTTTTAGTTCCATCTTTTTAGAAAACTGAATCTTGTTCAGAAGTGACCTTGTATAATCTCTCAGTTTTGCCCAGGTTCCAGAAATGACAAGTTGTTGACTCCTTCTGTCACAAATATGAAGTCCAAGCAATCTAGGGACTAATAAGCAATACTAAATGTATTCACTTGGCAAGACAAACCAAGTCTATGATAACCTGGTCAGGCAGGTCTTTCTCTAGACCAAAATGTACTGTATATGTACTGTGATAAAATATAGACAAGTTGGTTTGGCAGGATTTCCTTTCCAGGAAAATGCTGTAAAAACATTTTGCACCTACAGTTCCTGTCTTGCACTATGTTTGATGTTGAAAAGTTGTAGTGTCTGGACTCTGTAACCACTTTTCCTCCCTAAAAAGTACATGGTGAAGGGGCTCCTAATACTGGGTTTTCACTGCAGAAGACTGGGCCACCTGTCTTGCTTTGTGACCTCCAGTAGAAGGCAGCTCCTGTGTGTGTATGTTTGCACACATGCCTGGTTTTGGAAATGAAAATATGCTGGAATATAAGGTAATAGCTGTGTGTTTGAGGTCAGATGAAACATACGCATACACGTGCACATGTAGGTACACACAGGTGCACACAGACATGAACTAGCAATGAGCAATGCACATTCAGATTATAGCAGTTCATTAGAGGATGTTTTTCTCCTTCCCTTCTGTGATGTGCTGCTGTTCCAAGGCCTTGTGATATCTTTGCAGCTCTGAATCCAAATCCAGTTTGTCCTAGTGTGAAGTCCTTGCCTGGCACTGCTTCCAGTCAGTCACAGTACTTGCAGCTGTGACAGGAGAAGGCTCACAGGATGAGCCTTACATGAGGAATCTCCTAGCAGCACCCATGGGCCACTGCCCTTGCACAGAACTTGCAGAGGTGGTTTTCACTGTCAGTTAGGCTCCCTCTTTTCCCAAGACACCCACTCTGATGGTCTTGGTGTACTTCCTGACCTAGGCCCCATCCAGTTGCTTAAAATGGAAACCTATTGTTCTAAATCTTAGCAGAACACTGCAAGTTTGCAAAAGCAGGGGGAAGTAATGTTAACTGAGGTTATGGCAGGAGCTGGAAATAGTATGGGGTTTGCGGGGCTGTAAATCTCCAGGAGAGTCGGAATTTAAAATAATACAATACTGAGGGAACGCAGAATCCGATGTTGCTACTTCTCATTTCTATTGATCTGAAAGAGGAACTTTACTTTATCTCAATTACAGTGTACCTGATGGTTTAACTGTCCTTTTAAAACCTCTTTCTAAAACTGGAAATAATCTGTCTGTTCAGTAAGTTCTTTTGTTAACTCTATATGTGGTGTAATTAGGGGAGGGAAATTTAACTGCAATTACTATATTAATTTAATTGAAAATTTATTTGATACACCAAGGAATAAATACTCATCATGGAGATCTACAGAAAGTGCTCTTGTTGCTCCATATTTTATATGTTACTGAAGAAGATTTTTTTTTTTAGAAATCACTCTACACATAGACTTCTTGCTAATTTCTTTTCAAACTAATAAAGTAGTCCCCAGAGATGCTGGGAACTGTTGTAGTTTTCATTCATAACAATCAGTTTTAAAGATCTTATCAAGAAGTCCAATCTAATTAGAAGTCAGTCTAATTCTCAGGCTGACTTAGAGGTAGCTATTTGATATACAGCAACAATAACAACCAAAAGGAATTTGTTCCAGAATGACAATATACATTGTAATTAACAATGCAATGGTGGATAGGAAAATAAGCAGCAAACTAGAGAAGTAATTTACCATATAAGAACTGCCTCTAAGTAACTTAAAACCAGAAACATTTCAGGTTCATTAATTTAATTTAGATATTATACAATTTCAGCTGAGGCTGATTATTCTCAAACGTAGTCTGAGGTTTTACAGTTATGATAAAGATCTTTGTCTTGCTATGTTGTTAATCCTGTGAATACTTTTTCATAACTTGATGTGGTTTTCCATTTAATTACTTTCATATTAGCTTTAAATGAAATATATATTTAAGAATTAACCTTGAAATGTTGGGAAGTATCCTGTAAAGAGCTAATGGCCATGTGCTTTTCGTATCAAGGAAGAGATGGTTTTTTCCCACTCTTCTTTGCCCACAGCAAACACGTCTCCTCAGTGAATCCTTCTGTTCCCAGCTCAGTTAGGTGATAATTTCGCAACAAATTACTGAGGAAGCATTTCAAATTGCAACACTGAGAGCAATGGAAATAAAGAATTTGTTTCTTTATGAAGGGAACATATTTGCTTTCTCTGTTCCTTGTTCTTTTATATATTCCTCTCCCTTGTCGTCTGTTAGATATTTCTCAGAGAACAATTACTTCATTCACTATACATTTCCTCTACTTGAAATATTGTTCTCTAAAGACATAGTTTATGTATGTATAAATAGATAATGTGTACAAATTAAGTCAGTCTTGACATGTTGAAAAGCCAGTGAAAGAATGAGAATTTTGTTGTTCAGAAACTTGCAAACTCAAACATTCCCAAATGAAGGGGTATGTGGAATAAAGGTCCTTCATTTTCAGCAAAGTTCGCTCCTGACTTTGCTGTGTCCTACACTTTTTCATTCTATAAAATGTAAGTGCTGCGCATTCATAAACATTGTGCAATATCTTTGCTTATAATTAGTGAACGTTTCTGTAATTTCTTTAGCTGTTCTCTTATCCAGGTATATGCTGTAATAGTCCTCTGCTATTGATGTCTGCTACTTTTGTTAAAGCTATCCCACTTTAAAAGAAGCAAATCCAACCAAACAAATGCAGGATTCACCTCTAAAACAAATGGGATGCTCTAAGTTCAGGCCTCCTCCTGCTCTGAGACTCCCTGCAAAAGCCACAGCAAGGAACAGTGTGAGTACTCATTACTCACCTCAGGCTCAAGCTGATCATTTTGACTGACTCTGTGTTGGAAGTGCTAAGCCGCTGGAGGAGGCCAGGGGACTGGGATTCCATTTCAGGCAGGAGCATCAGGTGCTAAGCTGCTGAAGGCAGTAGTCTTCTAAACTGCCCTAACTAGACTCAAAACTACAGACATAGTTAAACTATTTTTCCTAACGAAATTTGTTCTTGGAATGGGATTAATTCTGGACTGAATGCCCACATCTGTCACTTGGCACTTTGAGGGACCCCTTGTAAGTTTTTGGGTTTCTGTTGTTTCTCCTGTAAACAATAAAATTTGGATGCTTCT
Source organism: Sclerurus mexicanus (assembly GCA_013396755.1). NCBI lineage: Eukaryota > Metazoa > Chordata > Aves > Passeriformes > Furnariidae > Sclerurus > Sclerurus mexicanus. The sequence goes on from VWZF01003766.1 coordinate 95,134, forward strand.
GCAGGCATTGTGAAGGGAAACACATGGTATACAAGGGGATTCATACTGCAGGTAAATTAGCAGCCTGATGGTAGATGATGCTTCATGCAAGATATAGCACAAAGGCGTTACAGAAAGGCATCTTCTGCTCTTCAGGAGATCACTGCATTAACTGGCTGTGGAGAGTCTTGGGCTTGGTGCAAGCTGCCTGACTTTAGACATACCGTGAGCAGAGGTAGCACTACTAGGGGGGACACTGGTCTGAAATGAGTAGCTACATCTTATAGTAACAAATGGTTTTGAGGCCTGAAACCAAAGCCCATTGAAGTCATTGGGAAAAACTCATCTGCTTCAAAGGGGTCTGGTTTAAGGACATATAAAATTTTCATCCTGTTCTCTTAAATAAATACTTCTCAACTTGTAATCAACATAGTTATCAAAGCATGGTTTAAAAATCATTTTTTTTCTTTAAAAACATCTATATCAGACAGTGAAGAGAGTATTACTTTCTGAATAACTTTGTCTGTGATTTTTTTTTTTTAAGGTGACAGTGTGACATTATAACACCTTATTTGTTCATACCAAAAAGTATTCATGGTACATAATGTAATTTCTTGTTATCAGTTTGCTTGCTTGCTAGCTATGCCCTTATGAAAACCTCTTTTTTTTTTGTAGCTTTGCTTGGGAATCTGTGTACCTATTTGAAATAATATGATTTTACTAAGTAAGAGTTAATAATCCAACTTATTTATGCATTTTAAAGTGTGCTAACATATGAAGGTCCTTTAGAGGGAGGGGGATGGAGAATTGGAGTCTTGCTACTTTGGAAGAGGACCGCCTTCAGTCTGAGGTGTAGATCTGACAGAGTGTATCTGAGGAATAGAGAGAGAAAGCTTTTGCTTTGCCCCATGGCAGCATTTATTGAAAACAGACATCACAGTGGGAGTCTGAGGGCCAGGGAGCCTGTAGGGTAAGACAGGGGCCACATCCCACCTGAGTACCTTCTGGACAACCTGGCCCCTTCCCTGCTGGCTTCTGACTTGGGGGTCTTTATTCCTTTCTTCCAAGGGGCTGGTAACCTGGAGTCTGCCCCGTGACAGTGAGCACTGTGAGGCTACTATGGCAACTCCATATGGCTCTAGGGAAAGCAGTGGTGGACATTTAACAGCTACCCAGGACTGCAGCAAGGTGTTGTGGTGGGTGAGGATACAGCCCTCATCTCGAAGGGGTAGTGAAATTTCACCTGTCACCTCTAGAAAAAGCTTCCACAATAAGAAGGCACTTGCCTTCATCATGTCAGGGACCTGCTGTGCCAGCACGTTTCAGGCAGGTTTGTTAGTGCTTTCTCTGTCCAGGACAGAAGCACAGCTCTGCAAACCCTCTTTTGCTGCTACTCCAGCACTTTCACTTCTGGCTGCCTCCTAAGACCAGGAAGACATGCCACACTGAGGGGAGAAGATATTTTTTGAAAGCCTTTTAGATGCATTGATGAATTGTTTATATAAATCAATTTACATTATCTTTTCATGGGTTTAATACATGAAGTTATTATACATATATACATATATACAATACATGAAATTGCTAATGTGGCACTTTGATAACATAACATCCACAGTTAAATATTTCCTACTGGTTTAGAAGCTCTGTTAGGCAAAGTGAATCTCCTTCTCAGATAACACGGTCAAATACAATTCTGTTTTGGCAAAGGGTTCATTTTCAGCATTTTAAAAAACGGATTTTAAAACCAATAATTTTTAAAATTTATATGAAAATAGAACAATGTTCCTGGAAAAGGTTCAAGGAGTGAGTAATAAGTTTCAGGAGCGAAATCCAGTGAGCAAAGAATTTCTTGTGTTTTGAGCAGTACATTGACATCTTACTCAGCATTTTAAATTCTAATAAATGAAGGAAGTCATAAGTTATTAAGTTGGCCTTTTGCTTTTATATGTCATAGCCTGTCTTTCCAGTGTAGTTTTCTGCACTGATGTCAATTAGAAGAAATAAGTTCACACAGCGTATTAAGGAACCAGCCTCAAGAATAGTTTTTTTTTCCCTATTGCATTGTTTTGCTTATGACATGGTGCCACCCCTGCAAGGAGATTCCACTTGCATTTGACAAAGTGAGAAGCAGCAGTGAACGGAGCTGACAAATTCTGCTGTAACTATTCTGGTTTTGTTGAACTTGAGGAGAGATGCTGTATCACCAGTTCTTTAGAACAAATCTTGACTGTCACAAGATTTGGCACTTCTGATTCATCTAGATATAATTTAAAAATCTTTCACTTTATAATTGGAAAATCTTTCACTTTTGGAAGCTGATTTTCGCTTATAATAAAACATACTAGAGAGAAACCAGGCCGGTTCCCTTTATTGTAATTAAATTTCCAGTTGGTAGTGAAAAATAAAAAATTCTCCATGTAAAACTAGTTTTAGTCTTGATCTCTGACCTTGGCCTCTTCTTTCTTTTGACTTTCACTTATCATTATAAAAAAAAAAAAAAAACAATAAAAAAAGAGGTGGGATTTTTGAAAAGCAGTACTACAAAATACATCTCCTCTAAGGGCCCACAATTGTTAAGACATCTTACATTTCAGGCTTACAGATGTCCAGGTTGTATAAAAGTCTTGTTTGGTAATGGAAGTGAGGTTTTCAGTTTATACTGAACAGGAAAAAAGTTGGCATATCAGAAATAAAATAATGCTAAAAGATGTGATAGAAGACTGTTTAAAGAGTTAACCTTGCTGCACCACCAAATACATGTATAGGTTTCATTTTTCAAGTAAAAAGATATAGAAGGAGATTCCTTTTTATGTTTGATGTTTGTTCTTTGCTATTTTTTTTCATGTAAGCCCAGATCTGGTAAGCCTTGTACGTATATGTTTAATATACAGCACAAAATTAATTCTTGGGACTATTGCCACTAGAGTTGAACATAAACTTCAAAATTGAGAGGTATAATGAGAGAGAATGATGTCCTAAGACTCAAGTTTAAAAAAATCATTTTCTCCATTACCTTGGAGTAATGTAATTATAATCCAATACAATCCTGAATATGTATTGCTGTATATTGCTGCCAGAGCTTAAAATATGTCTCATTAAAGGTAATGGCCATGCTCTCTTGGTCTTCCTAGTTTATTGTGTCACAGGTGGCAGCACAGGCATTTGGTCACATAAGTAGCCTGAGGGAAAGAAATGTGCAGCTAGAGACAGCAACAGCCTCTGTAACAACATTTTACTTTTCTGCTGTCATCACTAGAGGATGTGATGTGTTTCAAGATGTATTTCAACCATAAGTTTAGCTTTGACCCATGATTTTTTAGGTGGAGAGGATAAGCATTTTGCCTATCAAATGAAACCAAATTTCATGCATTTTTCTCAGAAACAGAAGTCTGCTGTCAATAATCCTGAAACTAGGCACTGTTGTTAAAAAAAAATTAAATCAATATTTGTATGTTGTCAATTAATATTTTAAAAAAGACCACTTGAAAGCTCCAGGATTTAATAAAATGGAGGGCACTGAATGAGACAGATTTTTGGAATATCCCAGAGAGTTGTGATTGTGAGACAGATTTGCCCATATGCTTCATTTCACACTTTCTCAAAGGTTTTTATTGATTTGGTTAAAGTGTTGTATAAGCATAGCATTGCCAACAGCAGAGTATTAAGATGTGTTACCCATGATGGCACTGTAGCTATATGAGTTTATTTGGAATCCTTTGTTATGTAACAAAACATCTTGTGTTGACAATTGTATGACAACCTTATGGAAAACTAGGTAATTGAGTTGATCGTTTACTGCCAAGTTTATCTCCTTGAAAATGAAACTCTTTACTTGGGTAACACAGTCACTTGGGCAGTAATTTTGGTTTACCCCTACACCAGTCTTCCAAGCTTCCACCTCTGCACCTTGTCTTTCATGCTAGAGACAGTGCTCTGTTATTGCAGATGACACTTTGGTATATGATCACTTTTATTCCTAGTCCCATAAATTTTATTTGCAGCTATGCACATATTTTATAATCCACATGTAAGCTATTACACTTGGTGTTTCATCTGTAGCTTTCCTTGTATCTCCAGTAGGCTTTCTTTTTACCGTTTAAAGTAAGGCATTGTTATTGCAGTTTACTTCTCTTTAATTAAAGAATTCGTGTTTCTATGGTACACTTTCTTTAGTCACAAAGGACCACTCTTTTAAGCCATTTCAGTAGAGATAGCAGATATAATTAAAATACAATGAAAACATAAACCAAAAGCATATACAAAGAAATCAGTGGCCATGTAGCTATACATCTTATGTCTGTAGTTTTTATTTTTTATAAATTATAGTATGCTTACAACAGTGTCATATTACTTTAACTCTAGGTTTAAATCTTCCTTGTTGCTGAAATACTGTGAAATAAGTGGAATATTCTGCTCCTTTATTTTCATGTCCTCTTTAGTTTCAGAAAGTGTCACACATAACTCCATGTTACTGAACTTCATTTACATCAGCGATAAGTGTGTGATGCTCCATTTTTCCAGTGTAATAATTAAATATCATATAATGACCATGGTGACACTATTGCACAGAAATGCTCCCATTCAGTATTATCATGGTCACAAACACTAAAGGTATGGTGTTCGCCAACTTACATAGATTGAGGCTTTAATTAAAGTATGTATATTTATATATTATACTAAACTAATAACCAGTCTTCCAAATAAGTAGATACCAACTCATCACTGTTCTCTGCAAGTGTAAGAATTTTTCACGCCTACATTCACAAAGCTTTTATTTTTCCCATTTTTCCCAAATGAGTCTTGCATTTAAATGAGGTAATTCTCTAGGGAGGGACAAAGGAACTTAACAAACTTTGCTTTCTTTTACACTCCATTAAGTCTGTGTTTTCCTTCCCTCCTCCTGCTCCCTTTTAAGAAAGCAAGTAAATGTTTATTTTGGAGCAAAATTAAGGCAGTCTCTCTATCACAGGAGTTTTTTCCCTCCTTTTTCCTTTTTTTCTTTTTTTTTTCCTTCATGTGTAGGCTCAGGGGCAGCAAAGTTACCTTTTGGTTTTTCATCTAGGGTCATAAAATACTCATTTTGTAGCCCTTTGCCTCATCAAGTAAGCCTAAACCAGCTAAGAAAAATAAGGCATTTAAGACGGTGCTGTGTGGACTCCGTACATTAGTACTTTGTGCTCCCAGTTGTTGACTAATAAATGACTGCTCATGTGTAGCAAAACAATAATGCAGGAGGAAAAACTCCACTCTTCCCCAAAACTTTTTGTGATAAGGGTACATTAACGAGGTCATTCCAACTGAGGAGGCCTGTTGGCTCTTTCATGGCAAGTCTGCCAATAATTCCAAGACTTCTCTGAAATTTCAAAAACCATCTGGATAAAAATTTTAAACTCTTTACTAAAACCTTATTGAAATACAAGAATTATCTTTGCATATTAAGTTTAAATCTAATGTGGCTCTTGATCATTTTTATTTTGCATTCTCTTTTCTCTTTGTTCAGTAGATCTACAGACTGTTCGGTTAACCTTAGTAAACCTTTTTACTAATAAATCACTGAAGCTCCATGCAAAAAAATGCACAGATATTGTATTTGCAATTAAAAGTTTAAATCTATGTATTGTATATCTATTTCTTTATAATCACTCTGAAAAGGTGAGTGGTGTCTAAAATTTCATTTGTGTTGGTTGCCAACATTTCATTGTAGCATTTCATTCTCAGAACTTGTTTGTGGTTTTGACAAATTCTTGCAAACTTAACTTTTCAGGCTTCTATTTTTCATTCTTATTCCTTGTGGTAAAAAAACACCAAACAAACAAATTTGCAGGAGTCTGAAATAATGGATGAATACAGCAGAGCAAGTTCCTAAACTAATCATAACAGTGGTCTCCACAGTTTAATGTAGGCATCTGTGATAGTACCTCTGGATGGTTGAGTATGCAGCAGAAAGACTTAATACAAGAAGTCTTCTACTTGAGTTCAAACCCTCTGTACTTTGTTTAGAAATAATATAAAACTTTATTTGAAAGAAAAAAAAGTTATGTTTCCTTGGTTTGTACTTTCCTTTTTCAGTATAAATGTTCTGCATGGGTGCCCCAGCTGAATAGCTTCGATATTCAGCCTGTAAAATTTCACAGGTGTTACAAACTTGTATACTCTTACTAAATATAACTTGGTTTTTATATAACTCTGATAGAGGAGTTCCACATAATTCCACAATTTCAGTACTCACCTAGTGTTTTCTCATTTTAATTAATTTTGAAACACATTTTCTGTTTAAAAGAAGCATTGAGAATCTTGCTTTGATGCATTTATTTCTTCCAGTGTATGCTTTTGAGAGTCATGTAAGGATGATGATTTATAATGAAGTTCATTTAATGTGATTAATTTCTTAGTAGTCTCAGAGCACTTTATAGTTGGAGAATTATACTTCAAATTAATTAAAAAATTGAACAGTAGTGTCAATCATCTACTATTCATCAAGTATAAAAAGCTCTCATCTAAGAAGGAATTTATAACTGTCTGAGAAAGGGTCGCCAAAACACTCTGTAAATATGCATTACTGTCCTGTCATTGCATAAACTTATAACAAGAATCTTTAACTTTGAAGATGACACCATTTCTGCTGCACCAGATAAAGGCATTGTGGCCAGTGTCATATCCATAGAGACATATATGGTCATACCCTCTTCTCTATGCACATAGGTTACATACTAAGGGCCAAAGTGACTTGTGATTCTTCGTGAAGGGACTGGAGAAACTGTAGCCACCTCTGTATTCTGTCTGAGGCAAGTGACGACATTTTGCATACCACCACTGCTTTATGTACAGGGAAATTAAATGGGAGAAACAAAATATGCCAAGAAGCAGTGCAGGAATGAATTCAAAAGAAAATGCCTGACAGCAAGTAAGAGGGTAGAGAAGAAGAGTTAGGCATTATCTATACCATAAAGAGTGAACATGGAAAATTGGCAGCCTTTCTAATGGCAAAATTAAATTTGTGCTACTTTCCACTCTGTTACCTTACAGAGCAAACACAGGTGGAAGGGCATGATCCAGCTTTCCTCCCTTTCTTCTTTATCAACAAAAATTTGGCAATTTCCATTTAGATCTGTATGTGCATTCCCTCTGATGGCATTGCTGTTGCAAGCTATTATGAATGAATGACATAATCTGAAAACTGTAGTTCTATTTACATTTTATTATCCATGTAATTTGTCTGGCAGAATTGTTATTACTGTTGATTATGTCCTTCAGTTCCTTGAATATGGGTCCATTAACATAGTTACCAAATTGTCCTATGACTCGAGCTGACCTCAGAAATCTTCACTGACTTCTCTGTGTCAAGGGTACTTAGCAGGAGCTACCAGATATGCCACATAATATCTGGCAGAATTCTGAAATCCCACTCCTGGAGACAAGAAATCTATCCATAATTAATCCTTCAAAGATAACTTGGAAAACCATATTCAACATGACTTAGAAGTCTCCAAACCAAGGAAGTTCCTTTGAAGCAACTTCATTTTTTCAAATGTTGTAATTTTCAATGGTTAGTGCTTTTGTCTGCTTAGGGCTGGCAACACAAGGAACTCCAGATGTCCAGCTTTCTCATCCAATCCATAAGCTGTCTGATCTGCATGGTCAAGAGGTCTGGGATCTGGAAACGATGGTGAAGCAGAAGTGTGTCTTAGGAATTCGCAGCATGTACAGATCTGGGGACTTGCTCTGAGGCAAGGCAGGCAAATTTGTTGAGGAGATATCAGGGATATCATTTTGACAGTGACTTTTGCTGTAGTAATTGAATACTGAGTAGGAGATTTTGACCAGAAAACAATGTTATTTGCAGCAGAATATACAGCAGCAGCAAAAAAACAAATGGGAAATTGTGCTTATGTGAATCCTTGTTATGAAAGAACATACATTACACATTCTGAAAGGAAGAGAGTATAATCTTTTTTACTTTGTCAGCACTTAATTTTATAGTCTCATTAATTTTTATGTGACTGGAATATGACTTCACTTCTGCTGCTATTAAAAAAATAGTCAACAATAACCACCTACAACAGGTCCTGCTACAGTTTTGGTAGTGACATGAAAGATGACGCTGGAGCAAATCTTTTCATAGATGTATGGTATGGTGAACAGTATGTACGATGTGTCTCACATTAAAAAGCAAAATATTTGTGTCAGAGTAAAACTGACTCATAGCAGTTCTCAGATTAGTGTGACTTGGACTAGGCCTGTATGGATAGGTTGTAATTTAACACCTTGCTATTTGCAAACTTGCTATTGAGATTGCAAAGCCTCTGGAAACAAGGGCACACAATACAGGTAGTGAGAGCATCCAGCTAGGAACTTAAGCCTATATACAATCTCCTGTGCCAAATGTTTGAGATCTGGGTAACTGGGGCTGGGATTCCACCTTGTTTCTTGTCTAAGTCCACTCACAGCAGTAGGTTAACAGTTGATGCTTCAGTGTTTCTTCATATTGTGATTGACCCACATGTAATGAGACCCTGACACAGTCAAAAGAATAACTGCTGTCCCCCACAAGGACTGACATCTCTCTGACAGGTCCAGTGTGCTCTATAGCACAAAGGTATTGCAGCAGCAGCAAAGCACTGGGGGCATTTAAAAGGTCAGAGGAATTTAAATGATACAGTTTGAAGAAGGTTGGTGCAGCAATATGTTAGCACAGTAGCTTGCCATGTCAAGTGGCTTTTATTTAAATAATCACTCAATTTGTTGGTCTTGACACTGTCTGTAGAGAATTCTTGACCAATTGAAATATAATGCAGCAGTGTAAGAGAGCAGTATCTGTTCTAGAAAGAAACAGAAATATGGTGAAAGGCCCGCTGCTTCTGAGAGTGGATAGAGCAGTTCCTAATGTTTGCTGGATTAGACTGCACCCCGGCAATTCTAGTTCATTTTACAATGAGTAAATGGTGCTGAGCTCCACTGTCATCTTGTTTGGTAGTATTCGTATGCTGAAGCATTATCCAAGGATAACCATAAATAAAAGGAAATAATTCAAACCCTCACCCACATCTTAAAGTGGAATATTGAGAATATTGACTCACATTAATACTAAAAAAAGCTGGATGGTTAAATCCTCAAGTGTTAGTTATTCCATCACACTCTCACTGGGGCTTCACAGAGCTTATCATCTATTTTCTTCTGTGAATGTAGTTTAGTAAGTGTCTCCAGATAAAGGATATGGGATTTAGATAACAACTGAAATGTCATAGAGCTGGAGGGGAGAGGACAAAAAGAAGGTTTAACTAGTGTTTAAAATTCTTATGGACTGCAGGTGGACTTAGAACACAAAGCAATCCTAAACCCCCTGCTGAATAGCACTTTACAGTTGTCTTCTGAGCTCTGTGAGGTAACATTCCTGTTTAAGTTTCTGTGACAAAAGCTGTTTTCAGACTTCTTTTGTGCTTGCTCATTTTCCAATTATACTTAATTGGCATTATATTGGGTAATGGAAAAAGTTAAATTTGATCCTTCATCATTTTGGTAATGTGTTCTTTTTATAATTATTGTCATTGGTTTGAGATTTTAATTTGCATTTTAATAAGTTTAATTAAGCAATCAGTGAATATTTATTGTTAGAACAATCAGTTTGTGATTTTCAACAAAGTACAGTGAAAAAAATAGATCCAACCAGCACTCCAGGTGAAAATAAATGCTTTTGTAGCACAATGAATTTTAAAAGAAGCATACTATCTTTCTGTATAAATCTGAACATGAAGGAAGATCTAAATATAGTTTGTAGCAAAGAAAATAAATCAAAGCTTTATAATGTACAATCCACACATCATACAGAAAGATAAGCCACTGGACTAATGGGTGGACTAATCAAAGATTTTTGACCACAAGGTGTTAACAAATGAGGTTACTACTTTATAAGCAGCAGGTTTTTTGTGTAGGAAGCAAAGCTGGCTTGAACCACATTCCACACATTTCTGCTTATGCAGAACCTTGTGAAATAGTTTGAGGTTGTCTTGCAGTTAATAATTTTTCCACGAGATGGCACAAGAAATCAATTGTTCTCTTCCCATAACAGCAGTGTGATTTTCTGTATTTTGATTCTGACAGACAGGTATGCCCTAATAGCCTACTAAGCAATTACGATGTAATGTTCCCAGCTGAGGGCTTGGAATTTGTTATTGGACATTAATAACTGAGAGATAAGCATGTGGCAAGGGGAGCACTTCTTATTTGTTGACTAGGGAACACAGAATAGTTTTACGATAGCTGAATTGTTTTTAACTGATATACATAAATATTCATGTAACTTACATAATTAAAGCACAAAGGCATCTGTTACACCATGAGGGACCTAGTGCTACAATGGGTACTTAATGCTCAATTGAAAAACAGCTTCTAAAAAAACCTGCTCAAACCACTCACTCTTCATACGGCTAAAATACTAAAATTTGTAATAAATCCCTGGTGAAGTCCACTGAAATATTAAACATAATGAATTCATGAGGGGAAAAAAAAATAAAAGCATAGACAATGGCAGTTCAAATTGTTTTCAAGTTCCACTGAAAGGTACTTTCTTAACAGGATACCAGAGAATGTCACAACTCTCTTTGCCAAATAGAAGCTGCTTGAAGAAATAATAAAGAATATGATAGGAGTACTAGTTATAACAGGTAAATGTGCAAACATGGCCTAAATGGCATCCAGAAGAAATCACAGTGGGTTTTGATCAAGCTTTCTCCAATCTTTCTGAAGTGAAGTAGCCACTCTGAGGCTTGTTGTTGGAGATATATCATCACTGGGCTACTTACAGACGCCAGTACCTGGCATGTTGGTGTCCATCTCTGCATTTTCTAGGTTGTGAAGGGACTTTCTTCTCTTACAGAAACCACTAGACCTTGAATATTTTTATTGCGACTGTTCTTCCTATTCAAAATGGTCACACTGGCAAGGGCAGAAATCAGCCTCCACTTAGTCCTGTGTCCAGATGAGATCCAGTAGCAAGTTATTTCCTTCTTTTCAGTCCTGCTCATGTTGCTGTTCTGATTGCAAAGTCTGAATGTGACATGAGCCCTTAAGATGTTTTTCATGGTGATTTAGAGTTCTTGGTGCTTTATGGTGGCTTGTTTAGTTCAACTCCGGAGCAACAGTAACAAGACTGGGCAACAGAGGTTTTTATCATCTTGCTTTGCAGGGGTAAGTGTAGTGCAAGCATGAGAATGGAAGTGAGTTAGGAAGAATGCAACTTTTGGGGGTTCATTGCTCTAGTTTTTTGTTTTGGCTTTGTTGTTTGATTGGGGTTTTGTTGTTGGGTTTTTTGTTTGGTTGGTTGGGGTTTTTTTAGTTTTAGTGTTGGGGGTTTTCCCCAAAAACCAGATATTCCAGTTTTAAAAGTGTTTTGCATACTGAGCCATCTAAGTGTCGTTGACATCACTGGTACTGCTAGGACTGATAGATGTTCTTGCAGCAATTAAGTCAGCTCATACCGGAAGTTCATCTATTATTTTCTAGAAATTAATTTTGTCATGGTTTATGTTTGGCCACTATGATGTCATATTATGAGGTGTTTGAGTATGATAGAAAAGCTTAGAGTTCTAAAATGTAGTAATTAATTTGTTGTCCTTTCTTTTTGGAATGAGAAAAATTAGGTTTTATACAGCTGTCCTAGTGAGGCACATTACCATGTGCATTATTACAAATATGCTCAATTATGCTAGCTTTAGGTAAATTGCTGGTCTAAAGAGGATTTATAAAAAAGTATACGCAGGACATACCTGAACCAAAGCAAATGCAGTGAAGTATTTCAGTTTGTTAAAATCTCCAGGTCTTTTGGATTTCTGAATTGCATTGCATTAATTACAAAATCATTAGAGAGGTTTTGTTTTATTACAAACCCTGAAATTCTTTCAATTCTTTAGGCAATGTTTTTGTTATGATATATATACAGTAAATAAACATCAGCCCTGTACAAAAAGACAAGGCAAAATTATCTTGCCACAAAAATGGCACTCAGTGCCTAATTTTGATTTAAATTGTAGTCAAGGTGGACTTCATTCTCTCTGCAGTTTTATAGTATTGTAGTACTTTGGACTTGGCTGCCTTACCCTACCTCCTGGGATCTCACAGAATTTTATAATTAATGCCTGGGATTGGGAAGTAAAGTGATGTTTCACAGTAAATGTAGCTGGATTAATTTGCCTTGCTGTAAGTTAAAACAAGTCTCTCTGTGTGCCCTCTTATAATACCTATTGTCTTCTCTTGTGAAGGTGATGACTTGAAGAACACAAGTTTATTTTTTTAGCCATATTCTACAGAGTCACAGCCATCTTACTCTATATTCAGTATTATTTAGTATTGAAGGTTTCCATTTCTAAACTAAATTTAAAACATTTTTTTTAATCAGGATTTTTATAACCCATTGAATAGATAAAATTTATTGCCTACTACAGTGACAGACACAGTTCTCTATTACTTCAGAGCCTCTAGATATCCAGATAATACTGTCTTAGTGAACCATAGTTGTCCTCAGAACACACCAGTTGTGTTTAAAATATGGATTCCCTGAGTGCTTGAGTGCAGCTCAGTCATACCCCAAACCTCATTCTTCCAACAAATTGGTTTTAGCCATGCTTCCTCAGGTAATTTAGTTTTTTCAACCTCTTAACAACTCTATTCTTGAGTAAGGATGGCATGTCACTGCCCCTCAGACCCTCCCCACTACATTTATTGCATTGAAAGCTGACTTCCTCCAGCCATCAGCATCTGACTCTTACTTTGAGGACTTGGGGATTTTTTGTTTTTTCCTTCTCTGTCCGCTGTAATAGGCAATTGCTGTGGTGGCTCAGCTTTGGTGCATTCATGCTGAACTCTAGCTATAAATGGTTTACAAAACAGTGTAGTAAGGACTAGAGATGTGAGATGTTTTAATAATGAAGATTGGCCCAGGTATGTGGAAGAATTTTATTGCATTCTGGATATTTTTCTTTACTGGAACCTGATCAGGTTTTGGCCAAATCCTTCCTTTCCCTTAGATTTTCCCTTTTTTTACAGTAATGAGAGACAAAACCTGATACTTTATTGTGACAATTTTTTTTTTTTTTAATTAACTGTAGAGAAACAAGATAGAGAGAGGAATGAATTTTGGGGAAATGATGAGAAGTGAAAGCAGCAAGTTTTGCATAGTTAGGGTAGAAGCTGTGATTCTCAGGCAAAAGACAAAATAGGGGAACTCAAATTGAGACAGAGCAAGCTTGCTGGAGTTGCGAGTTACACTTTCTGAGAATAACAGTATTCTCAAATAAACCAGTTCAGCTAACATGGGCAGGGTTTTCTGTATGTGCATGTAAACCGACATTCATTTCTTCTCTCTATTTAGAACGTGTAATCAAGTACACCTTCTCAGTATATTCCAGAGATAAGGAGGTTTTCTGGGAGCTGCTTTCAGGGGCACAATAGAGCATGAAGGTACTTCAGAAGTCTCCAAACACTTCAAGATTTTACACAAGCTTGAACTAGACTGTCTGGAATACATCCATCACCAGTTAAAGCTGTAGTGAAAGAGATCAGAAAAGATATCGCTGCTTTCTTTGTGTTTTCAAATGAAAATACTCCTTGGCTTTCCTTTGTGCAGGAGTGTTTGGCCAGAATCCTTAGGGGAAAACTGAGCAGCCAAACCACATGCTAGTTTACTGAGATACTACTAGGTGAATGAATAAATAATAGGTACATAAATAATTGAGTCACATATTTTTTTTTTTTTTCTTTTGGTGATGTTGTAAACAACGATCGCGGATAGTCATTGGGGAAATCTTATTTGTCTTATCTAGTACTTGGGATTCATTCCATTAGAAGTATTTTCTTCTGAAGTGTCTATATGAATAAGAAATACTACCTGTGTTAATTCTATCTCTATTTCACAGACGTAGTTCATGCGAACTGTGTGGGTTTTTTGGCTGGGTACAGAATGTCCTGGGTTTAATGCAGTTATGAATATTAACCTGTCATCCAGTCTTTCTGTCTGCCCTTATTAAGGGTTTATAAAAAGTAAATAAGCCCATAGCATTCTACTGTGTTCCAATACAGATTAATATGAAATTAGTTACCTGTATTATATTCCAAGGTCTGAGAGCAGAATGGGCAGGGAGGAAGCACTGAGTGATAGTGCTTGCACTGATGAGAATGACCTTAGCAGGATGGAAGGAAGCAAGGGTTTGCTCTCCACTGGCCTTTCCCCTCTGCATCGTGACAAAATTGAATTCTTTCTGTGCCTTCACTTTCCACTGTAAGGTACAGCAGTACTGAAACCTGCTCCTTCTGGGATCAAGTTGCTTCCCTGCTTGCTGTGACCCAGAGACTGACATTTGTCTCTCATAGCCTAGTGGGGAGCTCTGACCTAAAGTCTATTCTGAATTGAATTTTTCTGCAGCTCCTGTAGGAAAGATACCAATCAATAGTTAAATATTCGTGGACTCCTTGTTGTAAAGTACACTTAAGATCTGTTAGGCAAGTTTTTTGACACCCCTTTTAGTTTTATCAGATGGCAGAATTAATATTAGATCTTTGGGAACAGCTCTGATTTGAGTGTAGGCCCGTTCTATGAGAAGGGAACCTTAATTTAGTGGTCACAAGTTGTGGTCTGATGTGATTTCTGCCCAGGTGGCACTCTAACACCCTCTGTCTTTAATCTCTGTGTCACATCACAAGACAGAGGTAAACCCATAGCTCCGGGCATTGTGTGGGAAGGGATCTAAGAGGCATATTAGCCCATAATCCCTGGCACCCATGCCACAGCCTTGGCACCTTGGGCATTGTCAGATCTCCTCTGCTGCTCCCTGAGCCCTGCAGTTGTGTGATACTCTAGGAGGACCTCCCAGGGCTTGGCTCTTGATGCATGGCCTTCCCTTCGGGAGACATTGTACACTCTATTTCCAACTTGCAGTTCCCCTTTACAGTAAAGGCTTCAAGGGGAGAATGTTTGAAGGTGAGGAAGAGAACTCATACCTCTGAGTAGCCAGTAGACGGTGTCATAATTTCCTAGCTCTTTAATGACAGGTCATTTAATGATGGCAAGAAGACAAATACTCTTGAGTTGCAGAGTCTGCAGTGGAGTTTGTGTTGCAAAGACTATGACTTCTGTTTCTTAAATGAACATACAGAAGAGTGAAAATAAAAAAATTTGAAGCAGTAAACCATAAACTGTATTTAGTGGGAAGCAGACATATGTATGGTTATATACTCTACATACATATGTGTGTGTGTTGAGGTGTATGCCCATTTGTATAAATATACGCTTGTATAGTGTGTGTTGCAGCCAGCTAATTGCACACCTAGAAGAAATACTGTGTCCTTTTTAGGCAAAACATGCTGAAGCAGAACATTTCTCTTTTTAACAAGAAAAAAACCAGAATTCCATTTTGGAACGGACTTGTGTTCTTTTCTCATGACTTTAGAGTCACTGTTGTCTTTCCTGTGTAGTATTTGCTCTTCCTATTTCCAACAAGTATTCCTTTTCACTTCACAAAGCAGTTTGGAAAAACTTGAAAGAAAGTCACTAAACAGAAACACATTTTAAGGAAAAGAGAACATTAAAAGTGTTGAAAATAGTTTCACCCTCTCTGAATAAAATGCTTATATCTGCATTTGGGAAAGCTATTGAACTTAATGGCATTCACTTTCAGGAAAAACAGACAGTGTCTCTTCTGTTACTCACATTTATCTGCCAAGATATTTTTATGAAAGATGACAGGAGACCATTTTTTTCTAGTCTGTAGATTACACAAATAGGCTGTTTTATGTAATCTTAGAGGTGAACTAAATGGGAGCTCAAACTGTAGAGTGTCTCTTAAAATCAGGCCAATTTTGTTTAAGTGTTTCGCTTGTATTTTCTCACAGGACTGAAACTTTAGCTGGAATATTAAATATCTTGCGAGCAATTCTACAGATCTGAATCTGACTCAGAATATTTTGTTCTAGAGTTTTTGTCAGCTGCATATCTCAGGATATTTCATCATTATTTTAGTATTTCATGGAAACTCAAGCAGTAGCAGCAAGTAGCATGTGGATTGTAGGTTGCTGCTGGTTTTACAACTGTCTTCTAGGTGAATTAGATTGCACACTGTGGATATAATGAGATGAGGTAGGTTTCAGCAACTGAAATAGGCATTCCTTCCTGCTTGTACTCTTAGTATGTAGTTCATGTACATTGCATGGTGCAGAGTCATTGACGTAATTATGAAGTTTCCAACATCATGTTATGATTCATCTATAAAGAGTGAGTTATTAGAAAGCATTCCCTATTTTATACCAGTTTGAGACACAGGAGATTCAACACTATTTTGTTGCATGTACAGAACAACAAATCTGCATGGTCTTGGCTTCTCTGAAAATTTATCATCTCACAAAACTTTAAGGTAGTCCAAGCCTTTTTTTTTTTTTTCCCAGGTGGATTGTTTTACATCAAAAGCAAGCAAACTTCTTGTAAGTAGTTTTAGAGGTTGTTTTGTTTTGATTTCTTTTCTTTTATAATAGTAATGTTAATTTCTTAAAGAATATTAGATTGTTGGAACCAAAACATTTTTACTATCAAATAATTAATTTAGTTTTGAAATTTGTATACAAGGCTAACAGCAAACTTACTGTATACCTGTGCATATTTATTTAAACAGTTTGTAGCTTCTTGTGTTAAAAAGGGTCAATGGTGCATTTTTGAGTTACTCTGTGATGATTCTTTACTGTTGATGCCAAATTGCTTCTGAGTAGAGCAAGAATTTAATTAAAATGAATGCAAATGGCATTAAAAAGGACATTTCTATGAAGCAGTAACACTATCATAAATGTGTTGACTACATAATCCATTTTCTAAAGTTAAAATAAGATTTAGACACAAAATGAATATATCCAGTCAAGCAAGCAAGCAATGTGTACAAAAATGAAACTGAAAGGATTGTTTCTGATCACTAAGACTTTCTGCTGCTGGTAGATCTCAGACTCTGTAATCTAGTTTCCTAAGAAGAGAAAAAGTTCTGAATTCCAGTATTGCTTTGTTTCTTAATATCTCACTCAGGCTATCAGCAGTTTCATGCATTGGACTGAATTCGTTAAATAAACTGAATAAAATGTTTCTTCTTGATTGGCAGAAGAATCTCTCACCATACCAGTATGATTAAGGGGAGCTGCCTGGTTCCACAATTTGGTCTTTAAAACTTTGGCAGCAAACAGGTATTGTTTCTTTCTTTAAAAAGAAAGTTTAGTGGGCTTAAATGTTTTGGTTTTTAATTTGCAATTCTTTGTAAGGTCTCGACACAATTCTGGTAATCTCTTGATAATGATTTAACTTTATAATATATAAAAGCTGCCTTTCTGAGTAGAAACACAGGAAATTAATTGTTTGGCCTGGTGTACGCTTGGGAGTAATCTGTATTAGATAAAGTTTAAAATTATTTCATGTGCTCAGAGTTTCACTCCCATAGTAATCCCTAAAATTAGAGGGACTTAAGTAAATAATAAAACTGCATAAAATTTTTGAGAAGTATAAGTACCTTTTCTAGACATACATATCATGTAGGTCCACATTTAGGTCCACAATGAACCTTAGCTAAGATTTAGGCTTTTACAGAAGTAAATTCTAAGTATTCTTGTGTAAGTGGGGCCTTAGGAGTTTATCTAGGTAATATTCAGGTTTTAATGAAGTCATTTCTGTGCAATTTTATGCAAATGTCCCCTTTTGACTTTACATATAAGCAGACCTCTGCAAATAATAAATGAGTCAATTTTGTGTCTGGACAAGAAAATAAAATTGATTCTTATTCAATTGAAATATTCTCCTTGACAATATTTCACATTTAAAACTTAATTCAAGTTATAAAACTTTTTTTTCCCAGATAAAACCATGAGATATTGGATTAATTTAAAAATGTTCAAAATCTCTTGTGTTTGATATTTCTTGTACTGAGGTGATTTGGACCCTCATAATCAATCTGAAAATATATTTTTCTGTACATTCATCTGAAAAATACTCTCATTTTCTTCCTATGACATGCATTGTATTATGCTAACTTTATTTGCCTGAACACGGTTTAGTTTGTGTAAATAAATTAAGTGCATAGGATGTTCTTATAGATGCACGCTTAACTATCATGCTTCAAAACAAGGACAACCTAAGTGCGTTTAATGTAGGAAAATATTTCATATTAGCTATACAGGAACAGCATGGGAACTTTCTTGAAAATATAAACATAACTTTTTCTATTAAATAGGCAACAAGGGGGCCTCTGTCTTAGAGCAAATAAGAGCTTGGCCTTTTGCATTTTCCCTTCATCAAGAAAATGTATAACCTACTTGACATCCATTCACGACGATTAATTTATAAACAATAGTATGAAAGGGCTGAGTAAAGCTGTATTTAAGAATGAAATATGTTCTGATGAAAAAGTGCTTTTGATGCCTTGTGAACACTGTTATCCACAGTTATAAAAGCATTAATTTTTATAAAGATACATAACACCTTATGAGGTACGACTTTTGAAGAACAAAAATGATAATAAAACAACTAATATGAAAATAAACAACAAGATAAAATGTTCCTTTGCTGTAAATTAGCTAATTTAAAGTGATGTGTCTTGCTCTCAATATTTTATGTACCAGGTCCAGTTATGACATGAAGACTGGGGCCTCTCTTTCACAGACTGAGAACTCAGCTTCAAGAATGTAAGAACTGTTTTGACTCTAAAGGTCCCTTTCCCTCCAACTCTGCTTGATTGTTAAAATTTAACATCTGGACAACCACAACAGTCTGAATATTTTCCATGCTCTAATGACAAGTAACAACCAGTGTGTAGTCTAGTCCTCTATCATGGGGCATGGGAGCAGAGAGGGGTCTCTGCTGTTTTTTGTAGGGCTTTGGGGTGCTTGACAGATACATGTAACTGCACAAATACTTGCCTAAGTAAAATCCTACTTCTTCACAAAACAAAGAAACTAAAGAAGTGGTGGTCAGCAGCAGATGGCCAAAAAATAGACACTTTTCCAAAATAACTTGCGGCTTGGAGATCACTGGTGATTTTGTGTCCCTTTGTCAGTTTGTCTGATAGCATCTTCATCCTCCAGAGACAAGAGTTTCAACCACTGAACTCGTGCGTTTGTATAAAGAAATATCTTCTCCATTTTACTGTGAAATTGCCACCTACTAGCTTCAGATGAAGTTCACCAGTTTTAGGACAGAGAATAAGTATTCAGTACATTTTCACTGCTTGTGAAATCACATAAAAATGATGATATCTGCTCTGTTATTTGCCTCATCACAAGCAGAAAGTACAGTTTTTCCTACATGGATAAACATAAGACCCTTAAACTGAGAATTTTGCAGTGATCTGTGTATAACCAATACAGATGTGATATGTGTTTGCCATTCACATATCTTTGTGTGAATTAAAGGGACCAAGACTGTATCTGGCTTTTGAAATTTCCAGCAGAATACTTGGATATGTGACGAATATAATCTAGCATATTGGTTAAACACCTAAATGTAGAAAGCTTGCTAATTTTGGCATTCAAATTTGAAAGCTGGATCTCCCTGTTTAATGATTCTTAATTGCCTCAGATTTAGTTCTTTTTTAAATGACCAAAAAAGGGCGTTATCCACTTTAAATTCCAAAGGTTGTCTGTATTCAGTGAGTTAATGCTAATAGAAATATATGTTATGCAGTAATGACTGTAATTATTACATCTAAGGACTCAGGAATCTGTTTTTAACATGGTTTTCTGAGGAAATTATCATTATGCAATCTCTACTTGTCTGTCTGTTTTCCTTTTTGCTTAAGCACTTTGAATCTGTAGGCCAATTTTTACCAGCTTCAAAGCAATAGAAGTTTCAAAGAAGTTTTCCTTTAACGTCTGTTGAAATCAGCATCTAAAATAACAGAGAGGGAAGGTGGGAAGAAAGAGAGGCTCAAGTCACTGTTATAGATGAGCTTTACCTGCAAAGATACAGTGTGTTTGGTGAAAGTGATCCAGTCAATCCACGTGCATGGGCAGACTGGTTGGTATCATAAGCGTACTCTTAGCTCCAGATGACCAGTTATGATATGCCCTGTCTCTGGCCTGTTAGAAAAGACTCAGGCCAGTAGTAGGGAAGGAGAGTCTGTAATAGGTACAAAGTTTAGCTGATCATGGCAAGCCAGACTTTTTTCTTTCTTTTGCTTAACAATATTAAAGGTTTGATGGCCAGGCTCATTGTGAGGCATGAAAAAAAAAATTTATAAAAACGCAACAACAAAAAACAATTACGAAAAGACCACCAAAGCAAAAGACATTCTGAATCTACTTAGACATCAGGTTTCAAATTGTCTTCCAAAATGATGAACCTATCATCCTTTTAATATAGTGATATACACAGCAGATTAATTTCTCCATGAATGAGAAGATAGTTTCTTTCTAAACGGACCTCTTTCAGTCTCTACCATGCCTTGTAATTGGTACTTTCTACTTCACATACTTGTTTTTAAGGCTTGGGGAGCATTTTTCCATACTGGTATATATATCTGAAAAGGAACTGAAAGCTCAAGGTCAGAGGCTGGTCATGCAGATGTTCTAGTAAAGTTGGGTTTATTCAGAGTTGATTTTGAGAGACCAGATATTGTGTATGTTGTATTGTTATATTGTGTAACTTTCTTTCCATATGGCAAGTAATGTAAATATCCAGTATTTGAAGACATGACACATCTTGAAAATTCTGTTTCCAACCTGTTCTTGAAGGAGATTCCATGTCTAAGGAAACATCGTAAAAGGTAATGGTAAGAACCTGATAATGCTCTGCTAAAGGCATTGAGAAAGTATGCTTAGAGTGCAACAGGCAATCCTACACTACTAGACACAAAAAAGCTCACTGTACTACTCTGCCACTAGCATTAACAGTTATCCCTTTCTTACTTGAAGGGCATCAGCAGAGAAGCCTGTAGTAGAGTTCTGGTGCAGCATCTCAAGAGAAATATTTGTTTTAGTGAAGATAATGAGAATGTTTTGGACTTCACATACTCTATGTGCCCATGCTGCAGATTTCAAAAGTGTTTTTACAAAATCAAAGATGTGAGTTTTGTAAACATCAAACCACATAACACAAATTTCAACTGCTCAACAAAGTAAATTCACTAAACTGATATGCAACAATTCTCTGAATGAAATATGAGATATAAGATATCTACTTAGAGCAATAGTCCCAGAAACACATTTTGCTAAGAAAATACCTGTTTTAATGTAGATACTTCATCCAAGCACCAGTATATACTTTACTTGGAGTGTGGACTGATGCTGTGTGAAAGGTAGGTAGGCTCTAACCCAGTGTGGGTACAGCTCACCACAACAGTTTACTCAATAATTCTTTAAGCATAAACATGACCAGGTGACAAGTTTATACTGCTTAGGACCAGGCCTTAATTTTCAGCATAAAAGAAGCTGGAAATACTCAACTTTCTCTTGCTCAATAAATCAAGATGACAAAGAAATGTGTTGAAATGGCCACTGGCTCAGCTGATGAAAGGTGTGCATACATGTCAAAGGAAATGATGAGCCAAGGACATGACAGGCACCTTCTTGGTCTTCTGACTGCTGGTGTCATCTCTGTTGCTCAGAGGAGGCCTGTCACAGCTCTACTGAAAGATGGAAATATTTCTCATCACATCATAATAATTATCTTCCATTAGTGACTGTGATCCTGCATGGGGTTACTCTGCTTTAGTGTATACTTCTGGGGTTGCATCCACTATTTCAAATTGTGAGAGAATGATCTTTGATCTCCTTTAAGAGAAGGAATTTTGGAATCCAGGCCAGCCCAGAGCTGCACAACCTGGTGATAGTGCAAGTGGCAAAGGGCTGCCCACTGCTGGGAGAAGAACCGCAAAGTCTGGTGCCACCCTAAGCTTGGCCCCTGTTGCCGTAGCCAGGTCATATCCTGAACCAGGGCTCACTATGAAACAAGTCACTCACCATAAAAACAAGCCCATTGCTTTGCACATGTAAACTCAGAGCCTTTCATGAAAACATAATGGACTTGGATAGGAAAGTCTCTTGGGATTACGAATCAGAGACCTAACTTCTTACTAAATTCTGTTGTGGCCCATCTCTTATTGGATTTGGCCTATAACCACAATGAGCTCCTTTGGTGCCTCTTTAAATATAGTGAGAAGAAAGATGTTTGTATTTTTCTACGTCCTGTCTTTTCCCTTCCTTTTAGACTTAAGATTCTCTTGAAAAGCTTTTCAAGGGCAAGTGAAAGGAGACTAAAATTATACTTTCAATAGAATGACATGAATCACATACACAACTATTCAGATGAAATTTTACTTGTATAAGCAATTTTTTTCCAGTCGTGTCATCTTTAGCTCAGGAGCCAAATGAGAAAATATTTGTGTGTCCTGTGTTCTTGATATATAAATGTCTTGATATATAAATGTAAAATGGGCTTAAAATACAGTTTCAATTTATTTTATATGGTCTACCTTTTTTACAATGTGTTCAATTTTCCCAGATGTTACTGTGTGCAGTATGAAAAGTGAAGGCAAAAACCTACAATATATGTCTTTACAGAAATAACCATTCTACAAAACCTATCCCCTTCAGAAAAATGTATCAGTGTTCCCTGTGTGCTAAGTACTTCAGAAGCACAGTCAAGTACAATTGATAGCAGCTGAAAATAGTTCCACATATCATCTTACCATTTTAGAGTTAATGTGTCAATTATGTGTTATAGATTTGAATTTCAAGGGGGCAAGTATTATTTCCTGACAAAAACATTTCTGGAAAGCATGATGGAACATAAAATTCTCAGGATTGCATTGATATATGATGTGTATAAAAATGTAAATCTAATCAGGTTGATCATTTCTTGTCAAAATAAATTGTGTAGAAAAAGGAAGAAATATTTAGCTGGAAAAGGCAAAACAGACTGCATTTTAAAAAGAGATTTTTCTACCTTTCATTCCTCAATGTGGAATGTTGAAAGAATAAAATGTGATTTCATACTGCTATATCCACTGCTTTTGGAAATGTTCAGATACTTCACAATATTTGTAACCATCAAAAAACTCCATGCCTGTGCATCCCAGCTGTACTTCAGTACATCCAGCTGCATTTTACAGTGTAAATTAGATTTGAGTCTGTCCCATTTTCATCCATGTGCTAAATTGTAGTCTGCAGACCAAAACTAATCCACAAACATTTATTTTGTAAATTAAATTCGCACACCGAAACCTAAAGAGTGAAAGCCTACACCACAAAATACTTAAACACCTAGGATGCGTGTGCTTAGTCAAAGCATCTCTTCGCAGCTATGTGCCTAGACATATACAGAGACTTCAGTGTGCAATCCACACTGCACTTTAATATGTATGATCTGCTTTGTCACATCTTCGTTATATTTGAATTTTTAAAAACATGTTCAGCCTTCAGCATGTGTATGAAATATGAATGTTAGCAGGAATGAGAAACCTTTTCTTCACATTTCCTTTGAAAACCAGCAAGGTCACTGATGTGGAATTTAATCTAAAAGAAGGGATAGTTAACATCAGACTATGAAATGCTGTTTCGCTGTGGAGGTATGCTGATTGAGACTTCTACTGGATTTCTAGTAGGCACTGGATGCTAAAGGTCTTCTTTCTTATTTAAAACCACCTTTTCCTAGTCTCTCTCCAAGATGCTGTTCTGGTCTCCTGATATTTGTCAAACAGTTGGCCTAGGGATAGCTTTCACTCCTAAGTACTAATCAAACTAATGTTTTTTTTTTGTTTATATTAAAACTGGTTTTTGCTTCTGACATGTAACTCCTTGGGCAAAAGTTCTAGTTATATGACACTTCATGAACATAGTCTGTATGCCATGTCTTTGCTCAACCAGCCACTGTGGAGGAGCTGTACAAACACCAAGCTTAGAGTACTTTGTGCAGCAGGTAGCATTCTACTAGTGACCTCCATAAGTTCTCTCTCATGGCCCTGTAGTGTCATCAGGTTTAAAAACCAGCTTTATTTGAGGCTAAAAATTTAGTAAGACCAGAGAAAACATTCCACATTAAGGAATGAAAGGTAGAAAAATTTTGTTTATGAACATTTTAATGTGTGCTTCAGCATGTTTTTTGCATTTGTATCCTGTATGACATCCCCATATTAAAAAAAAAAAAAATTAAAAAATTAGTTCAAAGCATTTATCTTTTGCAATATAGGATCTACTACCCTAAATTCTTTTACTATCTCTCCATTTAGAAGGTATGTAACACCTGTTCAGAACAGGTTGGGAGAATTTGTATTTTCATCATTGTCTTTTGGAGCACAAGAGAAATAAATTCATCGGGAACCTCTGTGGAACTGACAACAGAGAATGGCATGATCCTTTGTTATAGCCAGTATCCTAGCATACAGCAGTAATTCTATTATTTCTCTGTTACTTAGCAGCTTTTGTTTGGATTTGAATCTCAGTGAATTTTTAAAAGGTATAATTTTGTTATGGAGCTTTAATATTGACTTGTGCTATGTAGTTCTAATTAAGTATTCCCAGAAATGCACTAGAATGGCTTTGTGTTTGTTGTGTTCCTGGGTTTGCTTGCTGGTTTTTTAAGGTGGAGAAAAAACTCCTGGCTGTTATGTCCCACTCACTAAAAACTCCTTTGTGATTATAATTCATATTATTCAGGCTCATACTGTCCACACAGTAAATGGTGTTTAATTGCCTTTGATTACAAAGAAGAAAAAAATAACTCAGCCAATTATGTATTTTATTAGCACTGCTGTAAAATACAAGAAGCATACTTGCTAATTCCCTAATGACTTGGGATCCCACAAAATGTATGATTCTTCACCATGTTTATCAGATTTAAATTCAGTGTTGGACAGAAGGAGGAGTGGCTTACTGGGAAAAAGAATGTTTCAAGAAGGAACAATTGTATTTATTTTTCCTGTAATAGGGCATAAAGAATGTGAAGTAGACCAATACATCAGTTTTTAATGGGTGGGGAAAGAATGATGACTGAAGTCTGAAATCACAAGTTTGGAGAAATATGAGAAGTTAGAAAAAAACTTGGAGAGCTTGAAAAATTATCTTCATTGTGCAGATATTAACATCTCTACATAAATGTCAAGATCCCCAGGCACCTCCTTTCAGATATCCTCTGGAGTGTTTTCTGGACCTTTCTGTGACTATCCAAAGCAGTTTGTAGCTTCAGGGACATTTTGAACAAAATAGGTCACAGAAAGTTCTGTAGCAAAAATCCAATACTTTTCAGTCAGCCATTTTCTTTGGGAGATAAGCCCCCAAAAAGAATTAGTGGTGTCCTCTCTTTCTGAACACTATTACAGCATTTCTTTAGGTGAAGGTATGGAGTATATAGGTATGGAGAATATGAATCCGTCCATTTTTCTTTTGTGCTGCATCCTTTTCATTTGGAACAGATGATGATGGGGAAAAGGTGACCGAAGATTCATTTGGTGCCCAGCTTTCAGAAGTACAGAGTGAAAATCTTCTGAAAAAGAGAGATATTGTCCTGGTTTCGCTATTCCGTTACAAGCATCTGTACCATAAACTGTAGTGTCCACAAGGCAGCTATACAGGCAGTTCAATATGCAATGTTGAGTGACGGGCAGTGGTTGTATGATCCTTGAATTTCCAAATTCAGGACCAAATTAAGCCTTTTCAATTTGCCTTTCCAAATTAAGAGAAAAAATCTGTAGGGCCAGAACTTCTGAGGCAAAGAACAAGGCCTCAACCCAGGACATTATCTAGAATAATTATATGCATCTGAGGAAAACTTAATCCTTAAAAAAACCTCTCTGCAATGGATATAACAAAGAAAAATAAGTTGGCAGCAAAGACAGACTTTGTAGGCCAATAAAGTGAAGTTTACTGTTTTGATATTGTTATCCATTTAAACAAGTTCTCCTAATAACAATTATTAAGAAAGGGTTCTTAAGAAAGAACCCTTAAAAATAACAATTATTAAGAATGGGATCTGAAGTTCAGATTCACATAAAATAAAAAAGAGGATTATATGATTGCTTTTATTTTCATTGTTCCAGCCAAACAGAGGAAAGTATGTTTGTTTATGCTAGTTGATCATTTGAGCCTTAGATCAAATAGTCCTTTTCCTCTTTCAAGGTCCTGAAAGAATCATGTACACCCAAAGCAAGAGTAAAGGTAATTCAAGGTACAGCAGTAGAGGAATTTCTCTCAGTGCCAGAGATCAGATGTAAATTATGACAAGCTCCTCTTGCAAGAAGTTGCAGTCTTGATTTTCTCATCAATAAAATGGGATCGTGGAAAGAGTACCATTCCCCAGCAGCTAAGAGTATGTATTTAACATTATGAGTTTGCACTGGCTGGAAATACATACCACTCTATTTTTATTAAGATAGAAATCGCTTGACGGAACACATTATTTTCTCCTAATATACCGTAAGACTGGATTTATGGATGCCTAGTAATCTGTGAATACACATCGTCTGTAACAAATATTCATGTTTGGTTTTAGCTACAATGCTTAAAGATGCCCTGTTTGTATATATGAAAAACAAACAAATATCATGTAGCTGCCAGGGACTTGCTTAAAACCTGAACAGTTCACCTATATCAGCAGCAGGGTCTTCAGCATTCTTCATAGGCAGTCATAATTCTGGAAACAGAAAATTAAACTGCTGCCAAACTTGCCTGGCAAGGAAGATGCTCCAGGAGCAGGTTCAACATGCAGAGGCAGTGCTTCTTGCTCCTATTAAGCATTTCAAACATCTGTCTGCAGTGCTGAAAGCTCTGTGCTGGCATCTGTTGAATAGCAGATCATTTGCAGGATTGTACGTCACAAGCTTATTTCATCCCAGTTTTGATAATCTCTTTATTTCCTTCATGCCTGGCATGATTTGAGATCTGCTGACACAGGATTTCTGTGGCTCACAACTTCTATCTAAAGACACAAAACGTGGCCTTAGGGCTTGTACTGCTTTATACTTTCCTGTTTTGAAGTTCATTCCCACCTAATGAGGCTAAAGCTTGACAGTTGTTCTGATACGCAAGAACTTTCTGGCAAAGGTTTATCACTGTTTGCTCTTCAGTGGATGGACAAAAGTGTCCAAATCTCATTGTAGGACTGGGACCCAGGAATGCCTGAAATATAATCCCATGTACCATCAATGCTCTTTGTGGCTTGGGCATGAAAAGTCATGTCATTACATAAATCCTACACCCTCTGTTTCCTTCTTAGCAAAATAGGCATTGTATGTCATGGATATTTCAATTATCTGATTTGCCAATTTGGATATAAAATGGGTTTTTTTCATCCCCTGGACAATAAATGTCACTTTTATGTTAAGATAGCATCAGATCTCTGAGCTCCAAATTCACATGCTTGTTAAATATTTTAATTGTTTTCCTTGAATGTGGTCCCCTGAGATGCCTGAGAATGTCTTTCAATAAATACTACTACCTTTATAACCCTGCTTAAAGTCTTTGTACATTCTTATCTGATTTCGTAATCTTTACTGCTTTCTTAAGAAGCCCTTTTGTCAGGAGATTAGTAATCCTGAGCAAAAGACTCTCATAAAAATAGAAATTCTCTTAATTGTCCCCTGCACTAATTTGCAGCCTTTTCATGTGGCTTAGCTCAGTGATTTCCACAGTATGACCCATTTATGGGGAGAATCTTTGTATATGTGCCTGTATATATGCTCTTGGAAGATGAGGCTTGGTAGTATACATTACTGGACAGTGGGTTATACACAGTCCTGTACGATTCTGGAGTCAGAACACTTTTCCTTATACTCACTTTTTGGAGTCAGTGATTAGTTATGTTGCATGGTGTTTCCCAAGCCAGTGTATAGGGGACCCAAATCCATGACTGTGACTACAGGCACCAGGATAATATAAAAAGTAGTGGGAATTAAGAATGTAAATAGATGTGGCTATTAGCTACAGCTACATTCTGAACACTACAAATTCAAGAAATTCAGGCTTGCCATGTGGATGTCCTGAAGGAATATCCTGCTTGTGGATTGTGATATGTCTGAGAAACTGACACACAACTGTTCGTTTAAAGACTGACAGTTGCAAAGCCTGCAAAGACCTTCACATTTGCCAGTTACTCTGTAACTGCTCTAAGAAAACTAAATTAAAAGAATATAAAGCAGTTTCTCTGGCAGAATCCAAACATAGGTCCTGAAATGCCAATGGTTACAGAAGCAAGTGAGCAGCAGCGAAAAGAGGATTAAATCTATCTGTCAACTATGTTAGATCCAAAAGTGTCCTTTTCTTGATATTATGTGACCAGTGCTTCACATCTGCATGACTTATTCTATTGTTCTGGTCAGTGCTTAATCTATTTTGCATTTACAAATGGTAGAAGGAATTTGTAAGATCACAGTTTTTTGGTAATGATCCAAATGTATGCTATGTTCCTGTAACAAATCCCTAGTCCTTCACCAGGTAAAAGTTTCAGAAATCCAAACTATTCTATGTCTCTTCCAGGAAAATGTTAAGGACTCTCCTTATGGATAGGTGTGGTTATCACCTGCCCAGACAGTAAACAGAGCCAGCTAACAATTACTCTGGTGTTGGGCTAATGGTTAATGTATTGCAAGGCACAAAACTAGAATACATTTTTCTATGGGTGTGGCAGTGTTTCAATGCCAAAATGAAGCATTTCATATACTGCATGAATGTATCACTTCCTAAATGTTCTTTATACCATCAGCTGATCTCATTAACTGAATGTGATGAATATAACATATTATGTGCTCTTATACACTAGAAACGAGTGCTGAGTTTAGGACTGAAGCAAATTTTTTCCCACCTACTTGCCATCTTTTTTGAAGGATACTATGACAATACTTAGCTTAGAGTGTGCCATTCCTAGCTATAAAGAATGTATTATTTCAAATGTGCAGCTGTTTCAATTATGTCTTTGCCATTCAAAAAATATTGTCTCCTTTGTCTTTCTCAACAAACAGAAATATGGAAGAAATGAGGGAAACACAACAAGATGAAATAGATAAGCTGAAGGGGTGGCACTATGCACAAATGCAGTGGAATTAAAAAGAAATTGAAAGCTGGACCACAGTATAAGTAAGCAATTTGAACAAAGTGGGAGCAGAATGAAAATGAAAGGTAAAAGAAATTGGAAGAATAGATACATTTTTTTAAGATCTGCATAAAAAGTGAACAGAAAATATAAGAACGTGGAACAAGGTTGGAGAAGAAAGCAATCCAGTAAGTAAGGATAAGTATACAAGAGGGAGATGGAAGGAAATGAGTGTAATGGCATGGAGGAAAAAATACACATGAGAAGAAGAGCAGCATTGAGTTTACAGGACTTTGATTAATTTCTACAGAATGGTAAGTGTTTTTAGAAGTTCCTGGCAGTAAGGTCGAAAGAAGAACTGAGAGAATTTTGATCGAACATGTGAAAACTCACATAGGTTCCCAACATGCCTGGGATTTCCATCTGCTGTTGCATTTAAGGGCCTGCCTTCAGGAAGCAAAGTGGAGATCCTGAAGATTCATATGGCAAGATTTAAGTTAGATCAGAAAGCAAAGAGAGTCTTTCCTGAAAGATTATGAACAATGCCATACTCTGCTCCCTATCATTGATAGAAATTATATCATATAATTTCTGCTCATCTGCTAGATCTTATGGAAGTGTCATCTATCCAACAGGAAGAACAACAGAAGGGAGGCTGAATGATGGACCCTCCCACTGCATGTTTTTCCCCAGCACAGATAAGAACAGGTCACTTGTGCTGAGAGTTGAGGTGATGGAGCTCCCAGGTCTTCAGTAGCTCATTGAGTGTTCATCCAGCCACCTAGGAGCTGGCTCTTTCTTCTAGGTATTGATCTTCTGCAGCCACCATGGCATTCACCTGAAGCAACTGGGTTGTAATGAATTGAGTATTCACGACTTTTCTCACTCCACATGACTCACTAGGATGTGGAAACCTTATGCAGGAGCTGGCCTTTTCTGTTTGGCAAATATTGACTTTTCTTATCTATTGCTTCTTCCTAAACCCACATCAGCAGAGACTTTCACAGAGCCCTGAAAGCTAGTTTACTGAAGAAGTCAAGGGTGCTGCATAAATGAGCCCCATGCTAGTATTGCAACATTGGGCAGCGATGTTTTCCACTTTGCAGATAAGAAAACAATGCACAGGCCTGCCCACAGCTAGAAAACATAGGAAATGTAAGAAATACAGTGAGGAAAGAGTCTGGAATAGGACCCTGGGGCCAGTAATGGCAGGTTTTGCCTCCACCTGTGGCCATAGTTGGAATGAAGGCACTGCCAGGTAGCTGTGTTACATAGATGAGCACATGTGTCTTGAAGACTTGAAGAGCAGAGTTTGAGCCAGGAACCTTGAAGGCCTTGCTAATGATGGAATAGGTTCTGCTAAGGATTAATCATGTTCTGGGTTTAAATACCCTGCAAAATTAATTCAAATAAGCAAATATTTTCTAAGGCCAAAATTAACTTGAGTCTGTCCTGTAATTGTCTGATGGCTGAGAAGTGTCAAATCATCCTCTGCCTGAGACTAAAATCTAACAATCAGCCTCTTTTTTTACTGTTCACTCCATACCACAAACTAGCAACACAACGTGAAAATGACATTGGAAACTGAGATCCAAAGCTGGTAAATTTATGGTTTAGGAGGAGAAACAGCAGGACTGATTTTATATAAGCTGGCTTTCTGTCCCCACTATAGCTTCATCAAAGTGCTTTATTATATTATCACTCATGCTTTTGTACTGTTTTCTAATATTGTACTGACTTGTCTGAATCATTTCGAAATTTAAGACTGCCTCCTTCTGAGACAAATTCAGGCTTCATTAAAATTCATAAACAGGCAGCCAGAAGCTTTGAGCACTTTTCCATTGATGCTGAGAAATGGAAATGTCCTTATTTATTACAATAGCATATTATTTCAAAGAGTGTCCACATCCATAGGAAACTGGATTTGATTGAAAAACATTTAGGACTGGCTGTGAAAGAAATTAATTTTTATTAGGGAATTCTGTGACACAGTCTAGTCAATGGTATCTCAAATCAGCAGTGTTTCAGTGTTTGGCTGCATTCTTTTGGTTCAAAAAACCTTCATGTTAACATTAATTGCAAATCTGTGCTGACATATAGCAGTGGTCTGATCTTCTCAGGTAGCGTGCATATATACCTGGAACTCTGCTATGCATTGTCACTGCTGATTACATGAACTGTCCCTTGTTTTCAGGGAACAGTGCGGAAGGGAGGCATATAATCACTTGTCTCTGCTATTGAGTCCAGCTGAGCCCATATCACACAATTTAATACTAGTTATGAAGTGTATTTGAGTACTGCAATGTTTTTGTTTTTCATTCTGCCAAATATGCACTGAGAATAATGACATTTCTCCAAAATCATTCTCAGATTTAATTATAAAAAGAAAAAAATCCTATGCTTTAGTCAAAGATGAAAATTGAAAATTTTTGGCATAATATAATCTCAGAAATTTAAGAATTTAAATATAGTCATTGTCAACCACATCAGTGATAATCAATCAGTAAGCTTTTGCAGGGCTTTGATAAGGAAAGCATTTAAAACTTCAGCAGATAAAATCAACTGGGATAACATGTTTGCTTAGAAATTTGTGTAAATATTTGTATGATATACTTCTCATAAAAAAAAAAGACTCCTTTACTCCTTTAGATGAATGTAGTACTTCTGACTACACTATAGGAAACATTAGTAATTGATCTGTTGGCCTTCACGTTAGTGAGGTCTTTACTAATATCACACAACTATGGCACCTACTATAGACATTAATCTAAGCTTCTGCTTAAGAACTGACATTTATCTGAAGCTTAAGGTTACCCAAGAACTGGTGTCTTCAAACTAAAATATTTCTTGGTTTAATCTAA
>VWZF01003766.1:127932-162809 GCA_013396755.1 Sclerurus mexicanus
ACACACACACACACACACACACACACACGCGCGCTCACCTGCTTTCCAACATAGTAGTCTGGTTAATATGTTTATACTGTCTAGGGTAAGATCTGAAATAGTATTTACCAGTATTAAGTCCACTGAAGTCTATCAAATCACTGCAATTTGTCTTAATCACTATTTGGGTCAGCTGCTTTCCAACATAGTAGTCTGGTTAATATGTTTATACTGTCTAGGGTAAGATCTGAAATAGTATTTACCAGTATTAAGTCCACTGAAGTCTATCAAATCACTGCAATTTGTCTTAATCACTATTTGGGGGGTGTGTGTGTGTGTATGTTTTTAATTTGATGCTATATCAAATTCAGTCTATGGAGAAGATCCTTTCCATATGTAATTTTTGGCTTTGGACTCAGGAATGTATTTTGAACTTTCCTAATAGTGAGATCCACAATGCCTTNTTTACTGTTCACTCCATACCACAAACTAGCAACACAACGTGAAAATGACATTGGAAACTGAGATCCAAAGCTGGTAAATTTATGGTTTAGGAGGAGAAACAGCAGGACTGATTTTATATAAGCTGGCTTTCTGTCCCCACTATAGCTTCATCAAAGTGCTTTATTATATTATCACTCATGCTTTTGTACTGTTTTCTAATATTGTACTGACTTGTCTGAATCATTTCGAAATTTAAGACTGCCTCCTTCTGAGACAAATTCAGGCTTCATTAAAATTCATAAACAGGCAGCCAGAAGCTTTGAGCACTTTTCCATTGATGCTGAGAAATGGAAATGTCCTTATTTATTACAATAGCATATTATTTCAAAGAGTGTCCACATCCATAGGAAACTGGATTTGATTGAAAAACATTTAGGACTGGCTGTGAAAGAAATTAATTTTTATTAGGGAATTCTGTGACACAGTCTAGTCAATGGTATCTCAAATCAGCAGTGTTTCAGTGTTTGGCTGCATTCTTTTGGTTCAAAAAACCTTCATGTTAACATTAATTGCAAATCTGTGCTGACATATAGCAGTGGTCTGATCTTCTCAGGTAGCGTGCATATATACCTGGAACTCTGCTATGCATTGTCACTGCTGATTACATGAACTGTCCCTTGTTTTCAGGGAACAGTGCGGAAGGGAGGCATATAATCACTTGTCTCTGCTATTGAGTCCAGCTGAGCCCATATCACACAATTTAATACTAGTTATGAAGTGTATTTGAGTACTGCAATGTTTTTGTTTTTCATTCTGCCAAATATGCACTGAGAATAATGACATTTCTCCAAAATCATTCTCAGATTTAATTATAAAAAGAAAAAAATCCTATGCTTTAGTCAAAGATGAAAATTGAAAATTTTTGGCATAATATAATCTCAGAAATTTAAGAATTTAAATATAGTCATTGTCAACCACATCAGTGATAATCAATCAGTAAGCTTTTGCAGGGCTTTGATAAGGAAAGCATTTAAAACTTCAGCAGATAAAATCAACTGGGATAACATGTTTGCTTAGAAATTTGTGTAAATATTTGTATGATATACTTCTCATAAAAAAAAAAGACTCCTTTACTCCTTTAGATGAATGTAGTACTTCTGACTACACTATAGGAAACATTAGTAATTGATCTGTTGGCCTTCACGTTAGTGAGGTCTTTACTAATATCACACAACTATGGCACCTACTATAGACATTAATCTAAGCTTCTGCTTAAGAACTGACATTTATCTGAAGCTTAAGGTTACCCAAGAACTGGTGTCTTCAAACTAAAATATTTCTTGGTTTAATCTAACTTTGTTTATCCAGGGAGTTGGGACTTAACGTCCAATGGGAGATATTTTTCTGCTATGCATTCAGGCTAGTGTAGATTCTGATGAGAACCAGCATACTTCTACTTATCTACAGTAATGAGATATCTTACTAGACAGATCTGTTTTTCAAATATGACAAAAATTGTAAAATCAAGGGGTTTTCTGAGATGGTCACACTTTTGGGTAATATGATTTACATTATAAAAATGAAATTATTTGTACTTACCTTTAGTTTCAGCAGCTTAATTCCAAAAACACAAGCCTAAATGCTTCTTTTAAACTAGTTCCTTGGATCTCTGGAGAGGGCCTTGGCCTTCTCTGGTGGGTTATACACAAAGAAATTGTATCTTGGACACTCTTCTTTTTTATGAAATCTAAGAGAAAACAAGTCAAGAATGTTAAAATTATAAGCAGTTAAAACAGTACTGCTGATGTTCATAGGAACCATGCTGTTTATTACCACTGAGAAAATGCAAAGTATAAAGGTGGAATGTCAGATTTGCTATTAAGAAACTACACATAGAATTAAGTTTATTTTTGAGTCTTTTCTTTAATAACAAGGCTCAGAACAATCTGATCATAACAGTAGATTTGATAGTGGCTTGCTTTTATAAAAAGACTAGTAAACATTGCTGATGACTTATGTTACATGTGTCTTCAAAATAGCAGTAAGTACATGACACGAGCAATTTGTATATGAAATCTATGTGCCTTCTAGATTTGATGTACGAACTCAAACCAACCCAACTGAATTTTTGTAAACTTATATTTAGTAAATCAACATAAAGATGGCTACATGTTTTAGGAAATGTGCTTCCAGCCAGTTTGTCAAACAGGAATGTTTGTATTTACTTGGTGTATCCAGTAGCCAAATTCATTCTGGTTCTCAGTTAAAAAGTTGTGATTTCCTAAGAAAATCTTGCTACAGTCTATGCATCTTCAGAAATACCAAATTTTGATTTCCAATATTGTTAAATCTTAAAAAATTCGCAGCATTTACCTGAAGTTGTTTAGTCCATTCACTGATTTACTGGGATGCATTCAGAAAGCAAAACAGAGGCATTCAGTTCAGAAGTTCTGGACCTGACTGACACCCACTACTCTTAAAAATATATAGTCTGGTAAGGAATGCCCTTTGCAGCATTTTTCACTCTGACTGGCTCCAAAAGGCTCAGAGATCTTTTGCTTTGCTATCTGAGATGAAAAATACCCATCTTGGACCAAGTAAGTTGCTCTTTTCCCATGTAATACAGCCTTGTAAACATAAGTTATTTTAAGTCAATTGTGTATTAGCTCTGTGAAGTCAGTGAATGCTTGATGAAAAGCTTTTTCCATACTGAAATATTCATGAAGCTAATTTTCAACAATCAACAAAATCAAGTAATGTTTTTAAAAAGAAAACATCTTTCCATATCTGCTTGTTGAATACAAATCAAAAAAAAACCCCTAAAATAGAAGTGATCAAATTCACTTTTTGTATTTGCTCCTGATTTGATGAAAATTTGGATTCCCAATCAGACAGCAAGCGAATAGCTCCTTTATTATTATTTCTATTTCAGTTATCAGCCATCCTCTTTTCGGAGTCAGTATATAGTACTGAATTTGGTATTGAATCTGGAGCACAACACTGACCATAGCAGGCACAAACATTTCATTGAAAGTTTTAATTTGATGCTATATCAAATTCAGTCTATGGAGAAGATCCTTTCCATATGTAATTTTTGGCTTTGGACTCAGGAATGTATTTTGAACTTTCCTAATAGTGAGATCCACAATGCCTTGAGGATAAGCCTCTCATTTTAGCAGAGCAGCCTAGAGGTTGACACAGCTACAGTTCTAATGAAGAAGGATGCACAACTCCAACTTCATGGCATGGTGTGGAAAAATGTGCAATGGTAACCAGGCAAATGGGTGGAGACAGAAGAGACATGGGATGGTGACATCCTTGTCCACTCAGCAGTGCAACTTTTCAGGCCTGAGAAAAACAGCCCAGAACCTTATATAATGTATATAAGCTCTCCACACCATTCAAGATGAGAAGCAGGCATTTAGAAGAACCACATGGAGAAAATTACAGCCTTACTGCTGAGCATGTTGTTTCCTAGAACTATTGGAAATGTTCACAAAAAGCAATATGCTGGAAATCCTGTCCATGCAGGAAGTCAAGGCATCCTATTTAGGCACCTACTTCTGTTCCCCTCAGAGTAACAGTTTAGACTTTCCTTGGAGTCAAGAGACAAGTGACTATTTAGAAGAATTTCAAGGTGGAATGGAGGAGGAGGAACATGGTAGCTGGGCTGGCCTTAAGCAAAATAATGAAGTGGTGGGAGTGTTCTCCTAGGAAAGAGGAGAGTGGAGTTACCTACCCTATTCAGCCTGAGGCTGTCAAAAACCTTATCTCCTATCTCTCTCCTAGGAAAGTACTGCCAGCACCAAACTAGCTTTGAAGCTGGCTGGAGGCAATCCCCACCATTCTGGTGTAAGCTTTCCTTCTGCAAAACAAGAAATACAAGAAGCTTTTGGAACAACAGAAACACTAAGAGAATATTGTAATGTGACTTGTTGACAAAGGTTAAGTGAACTCTAAGAGTGCCTCCAAATAATGTGCATCTCACAGACGGCTTGGGAAGAAACACAGATTGTTCTTGAGTTCTTGTTACTTTGGTCAACAGCAAAATTTGGCATCAAAAACATGAGTGGTTCTGGCAATCCACAGTGTTACTGCTTTAGGTACCCGGGAACATGGGAATCAGATGAAGCCTAGGCAGCTCAAGGCTGTGATGGCACCTGAGCTTGGGAGGTTCAGAGCTGAAGCCCCAAACCCAAACAGTAGTGTCTTTGGTGTTCTGCCTAAATTCTGGGGCAATATTCCAGTGGATCTATCTTCTTAAAACTTGCGTGATTATAAAGTCATTCAAGGAAACATATTTTAAAGAAGCGGCACTTCATCTGTACAAGGATCCCTCATTAAAAAAAAAAAAAGAAAAGAAAAAAAAAAGAAAAGCTCAGTTGTGAAATGGCCAGGTTATACAAGTCAAGAGTAATGCTAGCTTCTCCCTCTTCAGATGTACAGTGCACTATCTGAACAGGCTTGTGGGAGGCAGGGACTACTTGTTAACTTCACTGCTTGCTTAAGGAGTTAACCTTTTTCTCACTTGGCAGGATTTCCAGGTATCACTTCTTTATGTAGATAAGCTGTTCTTTTCACAAAGTTGGCTCTTCTTTAAAACTGAAATATTTCGAAACAGATATCGAGCACAACATAAACCTAACGGTGTCATATATATAGGTGTAATTAAGAAAAGACGTTCCTAGTCAGACTTCTTCAGCTATATTTTAGTTTGTTGGCTTTGTTATTTCTAGTGGAAACAAGCAGAAAACACTGTCACACTAACAGAGAGACATGAGAAGGAGTAATCTGCACCTTTGAGAGGCAGTGAACTTGAAGTAAGGCAAGAGTCTTTCAACATGTTCCTAAAAGGCAAGTGTGTCTCTTCCATGGAGGAGGCTGGGGACTCAGAGGTGTCCTTTGTCTATTACAGATCCACAACTATTCTCTAAATCTGTAACTGTATTTTACCGAATGCATATCTGCAGTGCAAAATGTAATGTGTGTTCCACAGTGAGGTAAACCTGGTTTTGTGAACTATTAGAACAGTGAATTGCTTCTTTCATTCCTTCATTTGAGCATGTTTTGGGTTTTTTTGTTTGTTCCTTTGTTTTGTTGGCATGCTTTTCTGATACGCTTGTTACAAATGTGTACAAATGTCCTTATTTATAGAATTAATGTCAGTAGCATGTAGAAGTTAAGAAATATATTAATGTGCCGATTTACTGCCTTACACCTATTCAGTGTATCTCTATATAGACATATTTATCTGTCCTGGTTCTAGGACACAGTTAATTTCAGCAGTAGTCAGAAAGGACACAGCGGTTATTCTATACCACCTCATGTCATTGCCAGGGGCAGGGGAATGGGATCTCTTCCAGGGAGAAGGGTTCCCATCCAAGAGATTAAGTGTGATGGAAGGAGCTCTCCAGTATTGTCCGTTTTTCATATGAGGTTTCCATATGAAGCGTTCCTTTTCTTGCACCCTCTGTCATTAGTNCCTCCTAGAGTCTCTGGCAAACTGCACCTGAGGAGACTCAAGGACACCTGTCGTTCTGAAGCTGGGGATACAAAGAACCCAAGGCCTACTACACCCCAGCTGAGAAAGATACTGGCAGCTTATGAAGGGGTTCGAGCTGCTTCAGAAGTGATTGGCACCGAAGCACAGCTCCTCCTGGCACCCTGACTGCCAGTGCTGNCTTTCACTAAATTGTTCATATCTCAACTCCCAATCTCTGCCTTTTTTGTCTCTAATTTGCCTCTCCAGAGTGGAAGGGACAAGCGAGCAACACATGGTTTTAGTGAGAGCATGAAACTGCAGAATAACATTCCTAAACCATGACAGACTTATTGCATGCCCAGTATGGAGCACAAAGGGTTGAGATAACAACAGATCTATCCAGACTAGGTTGGAAACAATTTTGATCTAACCTTTTGATGTATTAGGTGCAGGGCCACTGGTCACAATGTTACTTAGTCTGCTCATGTGGGCATGGTACCTAACCCTGTATGTGTGGCCATATGTGCTCCTCACTACATCCTTTTTCTGAGCAGGGAGTGGGATCAGGATTGCTTTGTCAATGTACTATGTTATATTAGCTTATGACATGTTAACATTGAGGACAATGAGAGTTATTTCAAATGTGTATTCAGTGTTGCTCCATGACCCCCATCCATAAGATGATTCATAAACTAGAGACCCAGGGAGTGGCCAGCAAGACTCGCTAATGCTTTAATAGTCCTATATGGCCAGTGCATAAGTCCATTGGAGAGTGGAGGCTGCAGACCATCATGGGTTTCAGCCAAAGTCACACCACCCCTGAGTGCTGCTGTGCTGGACATGCTGGAACTTCAGTATGAACTGGAGTCCAAGGCAGGAAAGTGGTGCCACCACTGACATTATTAATGTGTTCTTCTTCATTCCTTTAACAGCAGAGTACAGATCACAGTCTGCATTCACCTGGAGGGATGTGCAGTACACTTGAAACTGACTGTTACAGAGGTGGAAACACAGACCACTATTTGACATGTATGAATCTAGACTGCACTGGAAAATGATGAGTCTCTAGAACACTTGCAATACATTGATGGCATCATTGTGTGGGAGAACACAGAAAAGCAAGTTTTTAAGAAAGGGGAGAAGATAATCCAAATCCTACTGAATGCTGGTTTTGCCATAAAGCAAAGAAAGGGACCTCTCCAGNCCTTTTGATGTATTAGGTGCAGGGCCACTGGTCACAATGTTACTTAGTCTGCTCATGTGGGCATGGTACCTAACCCTGTATGTGTGGCCATATGTGCTCCTCACTACATCCTTTTTCTGAGCAGGGAGTGGGATCAGGATTGCTTTGTCAATGTACTATGTTATATTAGCTTATGACATGTTAACATTGAGGACAATGAGAGTTATTTCAAATGTGTATTCAGTGTTGCTCCATGACCCCCATCCATAAGATGATTCATAAACTAGAGACCCAGGGAGTGGCCAGCAAGACTCGCTAATGCTTTAATAGTCCTATATGGCCAGTGCATAAGTCCATTGGAGAGTGGAGGCTGCAGACCATCATGGGTTTCAGCCAAAGTCACACCACCCCTGAGTGCTGCTGTGCTGGACATGCTGGAACTTCAGTATGAACTGGAGTCCAAGGCAGGAAAGTGGTGCCACCACTGACATTATTAATGTGTTCTTCTTCATTCCTTTAACAGCAGAGTACAGATCACAGTCTGCATTCACCTGGAGGGATGTGCAGTACACTTGAAACTGACTGTTACAGAGGTGGAAACACAGACCACTATTTGACATGTATGAATCTAGACTGCACTGGAAAATGATGAGTCTCTAGAACACTTGCAATACATTGATGGCATCATTGTGTGGGAGAACACAGAAAAGCANATATGCCACTGATACTATGAGGAGGAAGTGGGTTGCACTGGTCATGCAGCAAGCTCATGTCCCCCAAGGATCTTTAAAGTCATCATAAACTGGCCCAAAAGTGAAAATTTTGGATTATCATCAGAAGAGGATGAGAAGAAGGTGACACATACTGGGGAAGAGGCCCCACCGTATAATCAGTTACCTGAAAATGAAAAGTGATACGCTCTCTCCACTGATGGTTCATTGTAGGGATAAATTGAAGATGTAAAGCTGCTGTATGGAGTCCTACATGACAAGTCACAGAAGCTATAAAGGGAGAAGGTGGACCAAGTCAGGCTGCAAAAATGAAAGCCATACAGCTGGCTTTAGATAGTGCTGAATGAGAGCAATGACCAGCGCTCTACCTCTACATTGACTCTTGGATGGTAGAAAATGCTCTCTGTGGGTGGATGGACCAATGGAAAAAGACCAGATGGTGGTGTAGAAGTAAATTCATCTGGGCTACCAGACTGTGGCAAGACATTGCTGCCCAGGTAGCGAAGTTGGCTGTAAAGGTATGTCATGTAGAGGCACATGTACCCAAGAGTTGAGCTACTGAAGAACATCACAACAGGTGGATCAGGCTGCCAAGATTTAAATGTCTCAGGTGGAACTGGACTGGCAATATAAGGGTGATTTTTTTCTGGCTCAGTGGGCCCATGACACCTCAGGAAACCAGGAAGGAGATGCAACATACAGATATGCTCATCTTCCATGTTATCCATAACTGTGAAATATGTGCTACAAGCAAGCAGTCCAAGTGGCTAAAATCTCTGTGGTATGGTGGAAAAGAGCCAAAATATAA
The DNA here is from genome assembly GCA_013396755.1 of Sclerurus mexicanus. Classification (NCBI taxonomy): domain Eukaryota; kingdom Metazoa; phylum Chordata; class Aves; order Passeriformes; family Furnariidae; genus Sclerurus; species Sclerurus mexicanus. The sequence goes on from VWZF01003766.1 coordinate 136,560, forward strand.
ATATGGAGAGGCCTGGCAGATTGACTACCACACACTTCTGCAAACCCACCAAAGCAAATGCTATGTGCTTACAATGGTAGAAGCAACAACTGGACAGCTGGAGATGCACCCTGTGCCTCAGACTGCTGCCTGGAACACCATCTTGGGCCTTGAAAAGTAAGTCCTGTGGCAACATGGCACCCCAGAAAGAACTGAGTTGAACAACCAGGCTCATTTCAAAAATTGCCTTATAGACACCTGGTCCAGAGAGCATGGTATTGAGTAGGTGTATCATGTTACCTATTGTCTTAGTTTTGGCCAAGGACAGGGTTAATTTCTTGCAGTGGCCAACAGGAGCCATGGCTGAGGGAACATTGACAGTATCCAGATGTTATTTGATACCACATCATGTCATTGCGGGACGTGGGGATGTAGGGACTCTTTGGCTTCTGAGAGGAGTAGCATGGCTTCCAGTTGGGAAAAAGATGTGGTGAACAGAGTGGTTGGGGTATCATGACACCAGTCCCAAGCCAGAGAGAGTGGTGAGGTGGTGCTGGCTGTGAGTCATGTTGAGTCAGGCTCAGTGAGCATTTTGCATATGAATCTCTCTCTTTTGCACACTTTTGTTATTAATATTGTTGCTATTCATTTTCTAATCTTATTGCTGTCCAGTAATTTGTTCTTATCTCAACCTGTGAGCTTTGCCATTTGTGCCTCCAATTCTCAACTCCATTCCACCAAACCAAAAAGGGGGAGGGAAGAGGGAGCGCAAGAACAGCACCTGGTTTGAGAGAGTGTCGTTGAGGGCACTGAATTGGAAAGTATCATTCCTAGACCATGACACCAGCCTCTGTGAAAATTGAATGGTGCAATAGACCAATAAAAACTCCATTGAAAGCAATGGGTGGTGGGTCCTCCAAAGAGGGATCTACATTTATTGAAGGCCACCTGGTTAATTAACACTAGACGCTCCACCAATCAAGTTCTCTCTGCCCAGTCAAAATGCCCATGTATAGTATAAGGAAGTAAATTACATGTGGTGCATATGAGGAATGTGTTAGGAAAGATAGTTTGGATTAGTCCTGCCTGAAGCAAAGGCAAAACCATGGGATGGTTTTTGCTCAAGCCCTTGAGTGTACTTGATGGGCAATGCAGAAGGACAGGCACATACGATGTGCACCTCAAGGGGATTTGATTTTTGAGTGAAAACAGTCTGTAATGTTGAATTGTATAATAATGTTTGCTGAGGGACACTGCTAGTGCCATAACCACCACGGACAATGAGTATGGTCTGCTCCGGATAAACAGTTGTGAGCTCCTGGTGCAGCTTGCAAACACCTGTCAGCACACCAGCCCTCCTGCCCTGTAATGGAAACCCACAGTAATGGACTAAATAAACTCAATACACATCTTGGAAGAAAGGGTGTGGAAATGATACCTGTGCTTGTGTGTGTGTGTGTGTGTGTGTGTGTGTGTGTGTGTGTGTGTGTATCCAAAGGAGGGCCACAAGAATGGTGAAGGGTCTGGAGTGGCAGCCTCGTGTGTCCTCAACTGAGGATGCTTGATTTGTTCAGCCTGGAGAACAGGAGACCGAGGAGAGATATCACTGCAGTCTTCAACATCCTCATGAAGGGAAGTGGAGGGACAAGAACAATTCTGTTCACTCTCATGACCAGTGATAGGACTTGAGGAAATGGCGTGAAGCTAACTCAGAGGTTTAGGTTAGTTATCAGGAGAAGGTTTTTCACCCAGAGGGTGGCTGAGCACTAGAACAAGCTCCCCAGGGAAGTGGTCAGAGTACTAAGTCTGTCTGAGTTCAAGAAGAGTATGGACAATGCTCTCAGACACATGATGTGATTCTTGCTCTGTGCAGAGCCAGGAATTGAGCTTGATGATCCTCATGGGTCCTTCCTCAGCATATTCTAGAATTCTATAATGATTCTATGATTCTCTGACGTAGGTGGTATAGAATAAGGCATCAATGATGTCCTGGTTCCAGCCAGGAGAGGGTTAATTTTTGAAGTAGTCAGGAGGGGGCATGGCTACGACCTGGCAGTTATTCTATACCACCTCATATCACTGCAGAGGGCAGGGGGGTGGGAGTCTCTTCTGGGGAGAAGTGGTTCCAGTCTGGGTGAGTGTGGCAAAGGGAGCCATCTAGTATTGTCTGTTGTCTGGGAGTTTCTGTGTGAATCATTCCTTTTCTGGTACCCTCTGACATTAATATTGTTGCTATTACTGTTCATTTTCCTTATTGCTGTTTCGAGTAAATTGTTCTTATCTCAATCTGTGATGTTTGCCTTTTGTGCCACCAGTTGCCCCCTCCAGTGCACTGCAAGGGAAGAGTAGAAGAGAGTGAGCAGTGCTTGATTTTAGTGGGTATTCTAAACTGGAGAATACCATTACTAAATCATGACATTATCCTAGATTAAAAGTGCCTTTTTTCTTCTTTTTTTTCCATTCAATATTCTTCAGAAGAAGGTTAAGCTAAAAAGTAAAAATATACAGTTTCTATTTACACTGGAAGTTAGCTAGGATTTAAGCAAAATGCAAATTTAAAATAAAATATATTCATTTATGCAAGAGAAAAATAAGAATGTATCATTCAAACTTGATTTAATTGCTTTTAAAAGCCAATTTAAAAAGATGTCTTCTTTCCTTGGTGTTCCAGATTCAATAATAAATCTGGAATAATTGTTCCCAAAGTAAAGGTATTTGCATAAATTATAGAATCATAGAGTCATAGAATAGTTAGGGTTCAAAGAAACCTTAAAGATCATTTGGTTCCAACCCTCTCGCCGTGAACAGAGACATCTCCCACTACAACAGGTTATTCAGAGTCCCATCCAACCTCACCTTGAACACTTCCAGGGATGGGGCATCCACACCTTCTCTAGGCAAACTGTTCCAATGTTCATCACCCTCTGAGTAAAGAATTTCTTTTGAACATCTAATCTAAACCTGCTCTCTTCAGTGGAAACCCATTGGCCCTTGTCCTGTCACTATGTGCCTGTATAAGAAATCCCTCTCCTTCCTTTTTGTAAGCCTCCTTTAAGACAAGGCCACTATAAGGTCTACCCTTAAGATTTTCTTCTCCAGGCTGAACAACCCCAGCTCTTTCAGCCCCTCATTGCAGGAGAGGTGCTCCAGCCCTCTGATCATCTTTGTGGCCTCCTTTAGACCCACTTCCACAGGCCTATGTCTGTTCTGTGCTGAGGACCCCAGAGCTGGATGCAGCAGTCCAGGTGGGTTCCACAAGGCCAGATTAGAGGGGGACAACCACCTCCCTTGACCTGCTGGCCACACTACTTTTGATGCAACTCAAGATGCAGTTGGCTTTCTGGTTCTACGAGTACACACTGTTGGCTCATGTCCAGCTTTTCATTCAAAAGAGCCCCCAAATCCTCATCCACAAGGCTGCTCTCAGTGACCTCTTCCAGTCCATACTCATGTCTGGCATTGTTCTGACAACGGTGCAGGACTTTGAACTTGGGACTTGTAGAACTTCATGATGTTCTCATGGACCCATTTCTCAAGTTTGTCCAGGTACCTCTGGATGGTGTCCTGTCCTACTGTTTTATCAATTGCACTGCTAAGCTTCATGTCATTTCCAAGCTTGCTGAGGGTGCTCTTGATCACACTGATGAAGATAATGAAGAATGGTCTTGTAGTCAGTCATTCACCCTATCCACTTGTCTAACTCTGCTTGGGTCCCAGTCCCCTAGGGAAAGAGAGAATATAACACTATCTGCTCCAGACCCTTTCAACATCTTTCTGAGGGACTTGAAGTCCCTTTTGATATTTTGGAATCTCTTTATTGCAGCTTCATTTGATCCTACATAAAAGAGAGTAGTGGATGATGATCCTAAGCTTTTACCAGGCATGTTATCCTCTTCATGATATCCCAAATGTGAGGTCCCAGTAGGCAACAAACTGCTCTAGGAAGGTTATCTGAATGAAAAATGGCCATTTCCATGCCTCTCACTGAGGAGTCATCAATAACTAAAACCCTTCATGATTTTTTGGTGGTGTTTGTTCTAACTTCATGTGGGATGATGTTTTAGTGCAGAATAAAATATTCTGGTTTACATATTTTAATCTGGATTATTCACATAAAAAGATTTGATGATTTGGGTCAATCTTGCCCTGTTTGCTTATAACTATAGCCAAATGACTGGTGTAATTTTGAGAAATTATCTCAACAGATAGTAGACTGGTGTCTGCAAGGAATGCCTAATTCTGTTCATATTATCTTAATTCTGGCAAGATCTCAGGGTACAAGCCATCATAACTTTACCTGTGTGAGATGTCAGGATCAGGTTCTGCTATTAACCACATTTCTGAGCTGCCTGCCAGAATCCAGTTTGTATTCTGTTGTTGGCTTGATGCTGCAGCATACAGAACACTATAATGCATAGGATTTCAGCCTTTGGTTGACTGTTTTTTGAATCTTTGTTGAAAATCAGCCACTTATGTCCTGATTTAGAGTCTAGTCCATATTCTGCATATCTTCTCCATAACTCATGCAGAGGATGTACTGTAGCATTGCAAGAATGACTAACTCTTTCTCTATTACGATGACTCACTATTTGTTGTTCTAAGAAACAGGCTTCTCAAATGATGTCTCTCAAAGGGTTTTTTCTTTCTTTTTATTTTTTTTGCCTTTTCATATTTACTATTTATCAGTCTAGGCAGATAAGAGACTTTTAAAATTTTTATATAAATTTTCCTCTAATACTTCCCTTAAGTATTGTCTGTAGAATTTTTACCTCCTACATGAACATTTAAGCAAAGATCATTCAAGTATGTAACACAATGAATAATTTAGCATTTGAAAGACATATTCTCTCAATGCTACAATTAAAGCACAGTTGCTCCTTACAATTATATGCAAAGAAATTTTCTATCTAATCCTGTTGATTAATCACATCTTCCTTTTTTCCACTGACTAGCTGTCTAAATTTACATGCCTTTTTCAACCTTAAGCACAGACCTACAAACTACTGCTGCTATAGCTGTCTGTGGCTAATTAATCATAGAAACAAACAGCTAGGTGTTGATCATTTAGCAAAACTTGGGCAATTTATTTCTGTATTTTGTATTTCCTTTGAACTGTTTCATGACTGAGGCCAGCAGCAGAGATGTTTCATTGTGCAGATTTTGCTTCTTTTCAAAATCCTGCAGCTTTTCCTCCATTTTGTGGTATGCAAGTTTACTGTTCATTAAGACTATGTAATAAAATTGTTGTATCTTTTGGCAATGTCATCTACTTTGAAAAATAGAACTCTCTTGAAAACATCAGCCAGCAGAACATTATTGTGGTGCATGCTTCAGTTTTGTGAAATGATTGGTTTTGTTTGCTTTGGGTTGGATTGGTGATTGTAAGTACATATTTAAAATTGCCCTGTCATAACTTATTTTCTTTAAATCATTATATTTTTAATGTCTGTGTGCTTTGTAGTGCTCAAATTGGCTACATCATTAACTTCCAGTGAAAAGAAGTACAGATTTAAATCCTACTATGTCTTTCTGTTAGATGGATGTTGGCATGCACTTAACTTTGAAAATATACCCCCTTGGTAGCTATGACAACTTGTGACAGGTTCTGGGGTATTACAAATGAATATGAAAGGTAGTAAATAGCACAGAGGCTTAGAAAAATTTCTCTTCAAGGTTAGCTACTCTCTGTTTCCTCAATGAATTTCCTTATAGCCTAGATAGTGAAGGACATTACAAATACCTCAAATTTAGGTCCAAGCTTGTTCACATCCCAGATTCTATGTGCTTATGTGTGAGAGACTACAAAGAAACAAAAAAAGTTAAAAAAAAATAGGCTTCATGTGAAACAATATTTTCTTTTAGGGCCCTTGACTGTTTTTCTAGATACATCTTCATCCTTTCTGTGTGAGGCTTTCCTTTTTGTAAAGGACCCAAATGTGGACTGCAGGCTATGGGGACTTCATCATCCATATGGGCATATTCTCCTTTCTGCTCAGCTGCCATTCAAGTTTAATAATTGAAGATGGGAAGAGACAGTCTCACAGTCTTTGCAGAGTGCCATGGATGTCAATGTTCTTCATGTGCTAAAAATGGGAGAAAAGGTGTGTTGACCTCCAGCATGTGACCCAAGGTCTTTCTGGCATTTATGGGCATGGAGAGAAACTACAGAGCTCAAATCACCTGCTAGAAAGCTGTCTCCACAATTCAGATCTTATTTCAGATGTTTCTGGCTTGGAACAATACAGGCTCCTGTTGCCTGCCCCTGTTATCAAGATGATTTTAGCTGCTTTGGAAGACACAAGAACCCTAGAGAATAGATCAACTTGGCCTTCAGATCCCTTCAGGGCAAACAGCTTTATTTTTGCTATTTAAATACATGGTTGTCAGGCAGTGCTTCAAGAGACAAAAGAAACAACTTAACTCTACTTATACCACACTAATTTATACCAAAACATTCTTTCATGTGTTTCTGCTGGACATTTTATGGAAAACAGGAAGGCAGTGTCCACCAGGATGGAATCCTCTGGAGAAAGGAGAGGCAGAGGAGAGAATGGGAAGGAAAAGGAGTGGTCTGGCTTCTTCAAATAATTTGTTAATCTGTAGGCAGTATTTATCATCTGAAGAAAAATAACTTTGTGTGCTAGCTTTCTTGATAAGGCAGGACCCTTCAAGTGTGTCTTCATTAGCTGGAGCTTCTTAGACACACTGGTAGGAAGCCAAAGAAAACAAAACAGGCCAAATACGACTTGATCTGTGGAGCCAGCCACAAGCTGAAGGAGTCATCCTAACCATTGGGAATCACTTGATGAAACTGAACCGAAAATAAGAAAAGCAGCTAGAGCCTGCAGATGTGTACAGTGGTCTGGGCTAGGAATCTGGGAGGTGCAAGGTAGCATTGAACAGCATGATACAGAGTATTTATTGCTACAAGCTGAGCAGTTAGCACGGAAAAAGGAGAGTTTAAGGAGAGGGTTGATTTAGGATAATGACTGTGCTTAGTAATAATTCCAGGGCCTCTTCTTGTGCTGCAATGGCTACAGTGTCAAAGAACCACAGGGCTTATTTAAAAGTTTTAAAGACTAGCTGGTGTGGTTTGTATTGTGGTCTGTAAAGTTTATGACTGGTTATCAACATTCCCAGTGTACAGGTAGCAAATCCGCATGGCTGAAGTGTTTGCTGCCTGTATGCACCCGTGCCAGTTCTGCTCCTGTCCTTACAATCTGCTCTTCCTAATGGAGCATAGAAATAAGGAAAAAAAGCTATAGAAATACCTTGTATATCACTCTCAACTGTGACCTGTGCAAAAGGAGTCTTATGGTTCCTGAATTTACCTTTGGTAACATACTAGGCTCTATGGATGACAGAGTAACTTTGACAGGAAAATTCCTTCCAATCTGCTTTTGCTTTTTGTTCTGTCTTCTACAATATTTTAAGATATTGTTTTAGCTGAAGAGGATGAAAACATTGAATAAGGCCAGGGTTATGAGCACTTCAAAATATTCCAGCGAAGAAAGCATAAACTGTAGACATGCCTGAAATAAACGTAATGCCTGATGAATACGCTGGAGTTCTTTGAGTGCACTCTAAATTGGATCCCAGAAGTGAAACAAATACTAGTAATCTTATTTGGAAGACAAAGGTGTGTATCACAGAGATAAAAACAGTTACTGTCTTATAAGAACAATAGATTTTTTTTAAACAGGTGTCTGTTCATATTTGACCACTTATATTTTTTCCCTGCACCTTTCTTATATATTCAACTTTCATTAATAAAATTGTAAGACAGAAGCAAAAGAATAAAATATTACTCCTTGTGCCATTAGAAAGAAAAATTAATTTTTTGTCATGTGTATCAAATTCTAAAATTTTCCTTGGGTGTTTGATATCTTTTTTGGCTGGTCATTTTCAATCTAGTTTAGGATATTCTAACATAGCCCTGGTTACTATTTCTGCTCTCTTCTATTTGAGTCAGGTCAATCTGTAGCTCAACGCTTGCTTAAGGTTTCGGGTACTGTGGATATTACCATGATATCCCATGTGTTTATGGGCACTGCAGGATAAACTGCTTCTTGGTGTACTGCACATATTTCTTCTGTTAATGCAAACTAATTCCATATGCCCACAACAAAGCCCCACTTGCTACCATCTCATCAAAATATTGGATGAAGTCTGTATTGCTGTAATAATTTTTCTTCTCTAGAAGAGAGCCTTGAAGTTGCTGACTATATATCTAGGTTTTAAACATGCATGATAACTGTCCAAAATTAATAAAATTAGGCTCATTACTCACATTTTGTTGCTAAAGGCATTTCTTTTTATGGCATGTACTCATGAGTCTTATTTTAGCACTAAACGCAAGAAGTGATAACTTTACCTTTTGTCCAATATTGCATAATTTTAAACATGAAATTAAAGTCCATATGTCCTTGTTCAGCCTACCATATCTGCATAAAGTTACCTTTCAGCCCACACTCTCTGGCAGGCATGGATGCACATCTTTATAAATTACACTGAAAGAAGGAATTGTTTTGGTTCTTCTGAATTGATAGATTTTAACAATTTTCTTTCACTGCTAGGAAAAAATCTTAAAGAGAAAGCCACCCTCCTTCATTTTAGGGCACTGAAACACAATGGGAATTTCCTTATCAGAAATCTTTCCCCTACTTAGTCATATAATTAATTTTGATCTCCTGTATCAGGCTTATTAAGTTCACTGGTGTGTTTTGAAATTATATCCTTGGTCACATTCACAGAATTAATTATCACCTCTTTGCCTCTGCATGTGGTCTGCAAACTCTATCCTTTTTCAGAGGTTCAAAATAACAACATTTTCAAAATAATTTTATACAAATTCTTTTGTGATATCTCAAAGTCCAATGAGTTACCTTGTTTTAATTAATTATCTTGTGCTTTGGAGTTCTGTTTTTTTCTCATTTACAAACTAAAAAAATCTTAGTAATGTTTGAGAACTGGAAGTTGTTGAAGAGGTTGCTGGATCCTGTGGTCAAAGTAGAAAAGAAGAACTTGGATTACCCTCCTTCTGTGTTTGTCTCATTTATCCTGATCCTCAAAAAGTATTGGTTTGTTTTTTCTTTATATTGGTGCTGATATTTTTCTTTAGGAAAGGAGTGAACTGTTTGTGTTCTAAATCTAAATCTTGTAGAAAATTAAATGCTGAAAGAATGACTGTAAAGTTCTTAAACTTTTAGGGGAATTTCAGCTGAAGAGTTTGAAATGCAATGTAATTTTAAATGAAACTTGGTAAACAAAGTAATTTTCTCTATACAAATTGATGGAATTTTTAGAGCTTATTGGAGTTAGGCAGAAAATTTATTGGGGTCTGAACCCTTTAATTCATTGGGCTCCTCTGAAAATGCCACTTAGTACTGTGTCCTATATGAATTATTAAAGGATTTTCTGTAACAGAGTAGCAGAGGTGCACTATTTGTATTTAGCCTAGTATGAGTTCAGTTCATATCTCAGCCCACCTGTTTCCCTCTGACAGATTCTGAAGACATCTTTAAAATCTCACAGATGAATTATCTTGTTTTTTAAAACAAGGTAATTAGAAACTCCTTGGTATCTTAGCAAATGTTTGGCATTTTCTTTCACCAATTCTGCATTTATTTTAGTCTCTTAAAAATCCTTGTGAACATAAGCAAGCAAAACTGGACATGGAGACAACACTGGCTGCATCCAGCCAAGATGTGCTTGCCAGATAGCCAGTAAGTTAGTCATTAGTGTGGTTTTGTATCTTGGATAACATCAGCCTAAAACAATTTGGAGCAGTTTAGCCATGTCAGGTGTTAGGATTAGGGACATACTTGTGTCCTTTGCTAGTACTCTAAAAAAGGCAGCTTGTTTATTTTTTCAGTGTTAACCAGCTATCAGTCAGCTATCAGTAGATATTTGTCAGTAGATTTTTCAAAACTTTAACACACCTGTTCTGCCTGCACTGGTGCAGTTAGCCATTCCTCTGGCTTAGCTAATTATTGCTGTTTCCTTATTTATCACTCCCTTGATCTACTCTACTTGTCCTTTTCCAATAGGTTGAAAATCAGAGGTGGAAGGGAGACATAACTGTGGTCTACATATTCAATCCAAAGTGTACAATTCTTCTTTCATGCAAAATGGTTGGCCTGATCTCACTGCTCTCTAGCTGTTCATATCTGCATTTCCTCCATTATCTGTCATGCTTATGATAATTATCCACATAGACTGTAACAAAAACTTTTACAACATTTAATTGGGTTACTTTCATTCCTTTAATGACTCAATCCACAAGCTGCCAGATATTATCCACTTGCCAGAATTTAAACCAACCTGATCTCTGCTAATCAACTGCTTTATGCAGTTTTCCAATCTGTTTGCCAAGTTATTTGTAGGTATTTTTGATATTGAAATGGCTTGGCAAATGGCAACAGACTTACTGGTTTATCTTCATTAAAGGGGACAGTATTTCCAGCAGATTCATTTGGTTTTAACTGTCCTTGACTTAAAATACATCATTAAAGATTCCAAACAGCTTACAAGATGCCATTATTTCCAAAAGCTTAAGAATCTCAGTTGGGAATCCATTTGTGCCTACAGCCTTTTTTCCTGTTGACAAATACTTAATTAACTGGCTAATTTCCTGATGCAGAATTTCTGTCTCCTGTCTGAGCTGCTACATCTTATTTGGAAGGGATTCTCTCCATCAGGAGTGATGCAGAGAGGTATTTCTCTTGGAAATAAAAATATCTTTGTGTAATATGTAAGTTTACTGTGATGGACTCAGTGTTAGCTTAGTTGTTTCTCGTGCTGTTCTTTCATTGTTGTTGCATTTTAGAGTTCTTAACTGCAATTGTTTCTTACTTACTCAGGTCTGCTATATTATTTTTCCAAAGAAATGGCTCTGTGAGAATTAAATGAGAGGCTTTATTTTTTTATGTTGCCAAACAGTTTTGCTCCTTTTTTGTTTGTTTGGTTTGTGTTTTGGTTTAGATTCATCAGTCACATCAAGTAGTAAAGAGTAAATTTTTAATGACACGTCGTGATGGAATATTTGAAACATAGTGTTCTTTTGTGTCTAAAAATAAGAGTATGAACTTTTATTTGGAAGTAGAGAGGAGCCGATAAACTGAGACATAGTCATACTTAGTTTACAACCTGTGTGTAAGTGGTAATTAGCAGGAATAAGTTAAAATTAATTCATGGACAAGCATGCGTGAGCTATGGTATCTGGAGCATAGGGCTCTATTGCCATTTTAGGCGAAGTTTCTTCACAGACAACATTCCATTGTCCTGGGCTGCAAAATCTGGTCAAACAGCTTGTAACTGTGGTGTTTCATCTTCCTCATGAGGAAAGAAAGGATCAGAAAAGGTAAGAGTGAATCCTATTAAGCTTAAAAGAGTGTTGTGACCCTTGGCTATTTCATTAGTGCTTTGCAAAGTGGTTTGAAACCTTTGACTAGAAGGTAGCACTAGAATGAAAATTGTTCAGGTTAAGTTTTCATTCTAAGGTTTGCACAGACTCTACTGACAAAACAGTTGTATTTAGTCCTAGTGATCCTATTGAAAATAAACTCAAATGCGTTAATGTTAAAACAAAGGTCAAAGGCAACATTAAAAATGGCCAACATCAGAACACAGTGATTCAGATGCAGCCTTCCAGGATTTCTGCAGATTGCACCATTCTTTGGGGGATTTTGATTGTGCAAAGTGCAGTGTAGGAAGGCTGGCACAATCTGATCATTGCTACTACAGCCTCTGCCAAGAAGACAGAAACTAGTGAGCAGCTTCAAGTATTAACCACATCTTTCTTCATTTTTACCAGAAAGGTTAGATGAAAAGATGGTAGCTGAGCACACCAGAGGATATGGCATTCTTATACTCTCTTTTTGTGTCCAAAGAAAGTGTGGATGCAATTAAGATATTAAATTCAAGGAAACAGTATACTGTAGCTGGGGGACTTCAGTAAATACTTCACAGGTCAGCTAATCCTCCTTTTATTGCTGATTTCAGTTATCTCTACATACAGGTACAGTACGCTTTTTTCTTCCAAACACCAGTATTTTCTATAGTGGATTGAAGCGGCTTTGAGCAGTACCTGCAACAACGGTCTTGCCTTTTCTAATAGTTCCAGGATTGCTTCCCAGGCTTGTGGCTGGGCTACAGCATTAAGAAAGAGCCCCATGGCAGGAAGGCTGCAAATTCCAGCCGTGCCAGAAGGAGAGTGGAGGTCACCAGGCAACCCTCACCCACTAGGAGAGTGTGAGCTCATTGTAGCACCAAACCTGGTTCTTCACTTTTTTTGACCTGCATAGATCAGGGACAGTCCTTGTGTGCTCTAACTGAGACAATGCAGTTGGAGCCACACATCTGTAAAACACAGTTTGTGTGTATTTATGCATGCAGGTGCACAGAGACCACATGGAAATTACATTCTTTTCTCATCCTCATTTTCTACTCAGGTTCCACTTGAGGAGAGGCTGCCACTGCGTTCCAAACAATTATAAACTAAACAAAACAAAACTTGGCATTACACTTCTCTCTTTGACTTTGTTTCAAAACTGTGAACTGAAAAGCTTTTGTCCAGAGCTCTGTGTGAACCTCTGGCTTTTCAAGCTGGTGCCCTTGCTCTCCGGAAAATGTCATAAATACTTTAAAGAAGAGAAAGAAAGACATTTCCCAAGAAAATTATAAACATTCAGTGTTGCTCAGCAGAAATATACTGTGGCCTCTTTCCGCAGTGAATTCAGAGGAAATTGGGATTTCACTCCTCTGACCTCTTTCAGAGAAAAAATGTGCCCAACCCATATAACTACATTTTGGTGTCAGCCTTCAACAAAGTTCCCAAAAAAGAGAGATGAAGGTTCCCTTCCCCTTCCTCCTGAGCACAAGTTTCAATTCAAAAGAGAAAAAAAGAACAGAAAAGAAAGAAAAGAAAAAAAAAGAGGCATTGGTATCACTGTACAAGAGAGAACTATTTTTAATTTTTTGAACTTCCTTCTTGAAGGCATGTAAATATTACAACCTCTTTAAAAAAATCCAGCAGGGAATTTTCTGAATCCATGAACCACAGTAAGTTTGCAGGAAAACATGTATTTCTTCTAGTATAGGCTTAGCTGTATTTTAAAATATAGATGCTAAGCAGACACATGTTCAACGAGGCACCTTGTACATGCTGCTTGCTCTTCAGGCACAAATGGCACAAGCCACAACTCAATGGGCTTCAAGTTCCACATGAGCAACTTGCTTCTGCCAAAATAGAAATACGCTGTTAATTTTCCTCTGTGACAGCACTGCCATGCCATCATCCCACTTGACATCTGATCATATCTGGGCAGACTTAATGCTTTAAAGTACTAGACATCAGTGAAAACAAAGACAGGGGTGGCAGTGGAGGATTTTTGCCAGCAGGATGGCAACACTCTAAACTCTCAAGGCCAGTCCCTGGCAAAAAGTGAGTAGTTTTGTTAAAAAACCAGTGAGTGAAACAGCCCTGAGCCACACATTTGGCCCCTGGAGGGGCATTGCAGCAAGCCGGATGGGAGGCTGTTTCAGTCAGGAGGGGATGCTGCCCTGACATGGAGAAGACACCTAATTCCCTAAGTTATGGAGGATCAGGACAGTGCAGGGGCCAGCAGTGGTGGGGCAAGGGGCAGGCTAGAGAAATGAGAAAGAGAGCAGGACATCTCTAATGTGAAACAAGTGCCATTGTGACTTGGTATGTCAGGGGCAAGGGATGTCCATGTCAGAATCAGTAAGGTACTGACGCAGTGTACAGAGCATTGGGACCTCCTCCATGGTCTTGGGATTGAGTTGCACTAACAACATGTATCTGCTGGCATACAGCAATGCATATGTTCAAACTTTTCCTGAAGTTGTCCTCCATGATTTGAGAGCAGAGCCCACTACACAATAGAGTTGCCAGCAAGGTGTTTGCTTGTGCAAATAGGGTCAGATTTTGAGAGATCAGACTTTTGTGGCTGAATTGTTTCTTCTGTATTTAATAACATGCAACCGTAGGTGCTTTAATATTACCTGAGAATTACAGCTATGTGTTATGGAGTCTGCTCTCCATTAATAAAGGTGTCATTTGCTTACTTACTAGACTTTAAATTTCAGAAATATCTATAAGGAGGGCGGTAAAGACAAAAAACTCAGGAATTTTGCTGGAAACAGAATCCTTACGCCTTTTCAAGATAAGGACATATTTTAAAAAAAAAAACACCCAGAAAAACAACAAAAAAACCAAATAAACAAAAAAAAAACCACCAAAAAAACCTTTTGCTTACAACTGAATGTCTGTGTCACAAACACAATGGTACCACAAACCACAAATAATAATCCTAGAGAATAAGGGAGGATAATAATACTTCTCATGCATTTCTTTTTGCTTTCCTTTTGTAGGCTGATGTCATCATTATAAATTGTCAGTTCCTGGGATCACAGTTAACGCTCTGGTGGTTTTGTTAGGAAGATAATTCATGTAGTGGCAGAAGCTAATTGTTCTTTGGATTTGTCCTTCATGGTAGAGTTTTATGAATAAGTTTGTAAGTGAATTTGAACCTCACCTGAGTCAATTCAGCTTGTGCCCTTGTGCTGCTAACTTTATTCCCAGTTTAAAACCATCCATCTAATAAAAGTCCCTGCTTCCAGAATTATCTTAGAGGCACTAAAAAAGGCATTTGACACTGTAAAATGGAGAAGTAAAAGTACAGTAGGGGCAGCCTTAGGTTTCAGAATGCTTTCATTGTATTATTGTCAGCTTTTCCAAAAGCTGCAGTAGCCTCCGGTGACCTGCCTGCAAACAGTTCCATTAGAAAGAATAATAGGTGAGGCCATCCTTTGTCAGTTCTCTTTCAACATGTGCTTAGGAAAATAGTAGAATGTCTCATCAGACAAAGAAAAGCAAGGAGAAGTATAAAGGAATGTTACTGATAGGCAATAGTGTAATTATTGGATGGGGATGATACTGTTTTTAATTCTGATTTTCCTGCAGTTGTTTTCAATCCCAACAGCATCATTTTCAGCAGGATCCAAACCTAGTGCTATTCAACAGTTTTCCCTTTAGTATAGGAGGTAATTTACCATTTCAGTTGGCCTTGCAATGACTGAAATATTTAGGGGATTTGTGCAGTGACAGAAATAGATAAGATGTTTGAAGCAAATGGCTTCGGTCTGTTTAGGAACATCTCCATGGGATTTAAGAGGATGCACTGATGTAATACAATTTGTGGTTTTATTAAAATTCTTTCTGAATAACATCTAGGGTAAAATATAGCCTACTCCCAATACAAAGTCCTCCCCATCTCCTAACCCTCCCCCATAATATCCTTTCTGAATGAGTTAGAAATCTATCTAGAGATGTAAATAATACAGCAATAATGAATACAAAAATATTTTGAAAATCTATTTATTGTCTGTATATAGTTGTTTATAGCTGTGAAAATCACTAACATCCAGATCTTACAGTGTAAGATAAAGCTTGAGGCACCTTCATACAATCATAGAATTGATTATATTGGAAAAGACCTTTAAGATCATTGAGTGCAACTCTTAACCCAGCAGTGCCAAGTCAATCACTATATCATATTCCTAAGTGCCATGGCTGCCATTGCTTTAAAAAATGTCATAAGTAGCAGATCATCTGCTTGTTTATATGTTATTTCTATGTTGCTTAATCACAGTATATAAATGTATACAAAGTAGAGAATACTGACAGACTGTGTAGCACCATGACCAAGCACATCTATGTCTATGTGCAATTGTAAATAAGAACATGTCTGCATTCACTGATATGAAACTAGATTGCCCACACACACTGGGAAAAAATTGTAATTATGGATGCATTGTAAAGCACTCAAAAAGCTAAGAAATACCAAAAACCAAATGCTGCTGGAGCAAATTTAATTTGGTTTCTTCATGTATCTTTACCAGAAAGGAAGTCATTTGCGAATTTTTCTACCCAATGTTTTTGTGAAAAAAATCAAGTCTATCAAAACCAAGGCACTTGTGTACACATTCCAGTTTTGGCAAAACGTTTCTTAAGTCCAGACTTGAATCTTTATAATTAGAAATTCAATTTAGAGTTCAGTTCTATAAACCTGGCTTGTTCTAGAAGAAGCCCTATATAGGTGACTTCTAAGTGACTTCCCAGGTCTGGCCATTATTTTGTTTCCCTATATTTCCTGGGTTTCTGTCTTGAGGCTGTAAGACTATGCTGCAGAAATGCAGAATGCTCACAGCTGCAGCTGTAATTAGTGGAAGGTGAGCTTTGAAAATACAATGCTAAATAATCATAAGAAACAGGTTGCAGACATTTGAAATTGCTTACCAACTTTGAATGTCTCTGCCTCGCTTCTTAACCTGTGTAATGATTCATTAACTTTTGTATATCACATTCTCATTTGTTATCACAAAACTGTTATGGTAAGCACCACAGAAAAGCCCTTGAGGAAATTTTATGTGGGTTTTTTTCAGAGTAGGTTTGAATAGTGTTAAATTAATAACACATTAGGCAGCAGTGTATTGAACAAGGAAAGAATTAAATATTAAAAACTTACAGGGCACTGTCCTTCCTAAGTAACTGAAAGAGGCAGAGGTCTTGTAAGTAGAAACTTCTATGTGACTGTATCACTGTACATTATGACAATACATATGTACCACAAAGATTCAATTTAGGTTGCTCAGGGAGCCTTAATACTGGGACTTCCAAAATCCTGAACACTTAACATTGTTGTCTTTTAGAAGAACAGTATTAAGGTGGGCTTTTTATGCTTAATACATATATAATCTATAGAGAAATAATATGACTAATGTTTGACAGAAAGATTCTTTTTTTGTTATTTCTAAATAGTAATTAGGAACTTCATTTCATTAATATGTTTATTAAAGTTAAGTACATTAATCTGTGCAGGAGTTGAAGAAAAAATAATTTTGCAATTAGTATATTTTCAAGGTCTCCAATTGAGCTGAGGTAGGATCTTTCTTATACATAAGCATGGTCCTTACCTAGCTTCAATGCCTCTCTATTACCTGCTTACTGAAAATTTTCACCAGCTTTGCCTTTCTTTGAATGTACAAAACTGCAGTGGAATTCAGGGTTGAGGTAGGGACAGATGAGAAAAAGGTGAGGATATTTAAGATATTGAAGGTGCCTTTTAAATTCAGCAATCAGTGGTTCAGTCTCTCAAGTTTGACACCTGTTTGAGAATATCACATCACTGATGAGTTACAGTCATACAGACATGTAGCACTATGGGGAACTTCTGGATCTACAACCAATTTTTTGATGTCTTGTGAAACTGAGCATTCTCTCTTTTTCTTCTGACTGAAATATAAAAATTTCCCTTCCTGTCAGTAATGAGGAATGATAAATCAGACCCTAAATTTAACCTTTTGGTTCTCTGATGGGACAGAGGACAGAAGAAAAAAATTACATAAATTATCTTCTTCTGAATAGCAAAATCCACTTGGCACTGCAACAAAAATATTTTCTCTTTTCAAAGTATAAAGCCAGAGATTCATTTGAAGTTCTAGCAATGGAGCTCCTGGACAGCTCACGCAGATAATTCTGCAGTATACCCAGGCCCTGTCAACCAGTGGATCAAAAAACTGAAAGCCAAGATTTTTCTCAAAGAGCACAGGTTTATGCCAGCAATCCCAGACTACTATTTCTTCTTCTATTTTAGAAGAAACACCTGCCAGAAGATGGGAAACCAGACACTTGAAGAAGAATGAAAACAGAAGTGGAAGAGAAATGGTTACAAGAAGCATTACTTCCTGTATCACAGGAAAAACTTTCCTGAGCAAATGGTTATTTTCATGAAACTGCTATCACATGCTATGAAATGCCTCTGTCACCTAAAATAAACATGTTTAAGAATTAATTGTCTTTATTCAGTGGAGATTCATTACAGGAGATGAGCAGGGATTCCTTTGTTTTCTGTGAAGCTGTAGGTTATATATTACACTCTCTGCAACGTCCCTGAGAAAGTTGCTTAGTACTCTGTGCAGTACTTACAGGGAAAGGGAAGGCAACTGTTATCACTTGGACCATCCCCTTGGGGGATGCTGTGATGATAACTTTCCTGTTTAAATTTGGGAAATACATAGCATACAGTTGAATGAACTTCATTGTCTTTGAAGTTTCCTATGTGAGTCACAGTGAAGATCTTACATAATTACATTAACATTACAGGGACAGGAATCAGCATGCAAACAGGTCATGGGCAGACATATAGTTACATGATTCTATCAGCCATATGAGTGAAAATTAGCTCCCTTTCCATACTACTTGCCATGCTTTCTGTAACTAACTTACATAAGTTAGTGATAATATCTAAATATGTTTTCAGAACTTAGAAAAATCTCAGCAGGAGAATAAATCAGTGTAAAAGCCTTACAGAAAATTTGCTGAAAGCCAATATTAGTAATTCATTTAACATCAAACCTGACTAGCATGCATAATTTGGAGGGGGCAAATACAGAAACTTAAGCCAAATATTCTAGCAAGAGCACCTTCCTGTCACTGCTCAGACAACTTGCATTGGCTTACAGCCCCATTTTCACATATCCGGTCTAATGTAGGCACATTAAACAGACAGTGATGAGAGATTGCAGAGTGACTGGGATGTCAAGAGATATTTAGAAAGAGCTTGCTAAAGGTACAGTAATATGAATATCTCCAACAGAGCTTGTTTAATGAATACCAATGCTATGAAGAACCTGAGCAAACTCAGATTGCACTCCACACTTTCACTCCTGGCTAACCTGAAAGTTAGATGACTGTTAAATGTTATTGATGGTAAAACAGAGATTCCTTCAGATTGGCTAGAGTTTGAGGGGAAATGCAAAATTTTTTGTAACAGTCAGACTGTTTCTGAAACCTGTTGCTCTCTCTCACCCCGAGCATTTCTCCTCATGAAGGGTAAGAAGAAGGGGGCAGAGGGAAGGAAGTCTTGCAGAACAACCTGAGAACAAGTTTCAACACTGACCACTGCTTGCTAGTCCTTTTATTTAATGCTGTTCTCTGTTTTTTTGGTTGTTTTTTTTTTAATTATGAAAGGAAGTTCAAGTCTTTCCCTGTGCTAAAGTACATTGCATTTTGTTATGGGCAGCTGGAATGTATGCTAAGTTGAGAGTTTTTCAAAATCAATTTCTGATTTTCTGTGGCTTTTCTCAAAGTGCAATCAAAATGAAAGAGAGCAAAGTAGGAAGTACATTTGCATTCTTGTTTTATCTTATAGATAAGTAACAGAGGAATTTAAACTTCATTTCTTCATGTCAGAGACCAGACAGATTTTCGAAGTGCAGTCAAGTTCCTTTTCTAGAATTACTTCTAACTTTACCCAGCTTAATTGGGGTTGCCTCTACTGCAGAAATAGCATGAATAGAATTTGTGTGTTGGAGTGGTTAGAGTCAGCATTCCCCAAAATTGGTCTGATTTCCCAAAATGTGAAGCAGCCAGCAGCCCCAGTTGGAGTCTATGGGAACTGTTGGTTGTTCAGCACTTTTGAAAAATCAGGTTACTTATGTAAGCAACTAATTGTTGTTGTAAGAACCCAACTTCAGCACCTAGTTTTATGAGGGATCAATGTCACTTTGCACAGAAACCTTTCAAAACTGGACATCTGGCTTGCACTAACTGCTGACCTGAGTTGAGGTGCTGGCGGCTGTTTCCTTCAGAGGAAACTCCCTCCAGCAGGCTGGAGTTCATCTCATCTACCTTTTTAAGGTGTCTCAGAGAGGTGTGTAATACGGGGCTGTGAGTTTGCAGCTGCCCTCTGTGATTTAGAGGCACTGGCTCTGCCAGACTGTGGTGACCACACTGAGAGCTGCCCTCTCCTGGGCAATCTCCCTGTACCCCACTGGCTGCCTCTTAGAGGACAGGGACAACCATTCCCAGAGTCCCTCTCAACCTCTGACAGGAGAGAGGGGACACTTCAAAGTGATTGCCCCATTTAAATAGTACTCCTTGAAATTTTAAGTCTTTATCAGCTTTATTCTGTTCCCACTGGAAAAGAAAAAAAAAACAAAAACAAAAAAACCAAAACAAAACAAAAAAAGAAAAAGCCCCAAGAAACAACCCTGTGGAAAAACCTTCCTGAAAAAGACCTCCCTCTTGACTCAAAGACCATCCCCTTTATGTCAGCAGGGATCAGCTTCCAGCCCTGCACGGCATGCTGCTTGCTGAAGGGTGTGAAGCAAGTATGGGACAAAGAGTGCCGTGAACTATTTTAGTGCTAAAATGAACTTTGTGTAGTAAACATGGGGAGGCTTAAGTTCATTTAGTACCTAAGAGGGTAAGTTTGCAGAAGTTCTTGTAAATCCCTATTGCACAACAGGCTCAGCACAACTGTCATCCTGAAGTAATAGATATTCCTCAACATTGTGAAACATAAATAGGTGTCTTAGTCTGACTTTCCACATCAGCAAGGATCAGTGCAGAGTGTTTTCCTCTTTGTTCTTATGTTTAAAATAGTACACAACAAATGTAAGCAAGTTTCTTAACTCCTGGGTAGGGTCTGGTTTCCTAACTCCTGGTGCTGGGCCAAGCTCTAATCTTGGGCACACAGCATACGTAAACATGTATCTCAGCAGACATTTCCAGATACATAGTGCTACTCACAATTCACCCGAGATTACAATCTGACCTATGAAGAATATTCTGGACATGGAAGATACAGAACAAACAAATTGTGCAAAGGAAAAGAGGTAGCAGTGGCATTCCTCAGGCTGTAAACCCTGAGTGCTGCTCACAATAATAGGCCCTGAGTGATGATTGGCAATTTTCAGAAATAGTGTCTTTATGAAGATGTGCTGGTATTATGAAATATTTGCATCCCTTTTATTACAGCATCCCCACAACCTTCAGAAAGTAGGGCAAGCTGACGGGCAGTATTCAAAGAAAAGCCGCTCTGGGTGTAACGTCAACACCAACACTTTAAATTACAAAATTAGCTGTCTTTGTTTAACTTAATACAGCAGGGGCTGGGAATAGATGCTTGATTGTCGGGCCCACAGATGCAAATCACAGGATTACAAGGTGCTTCATATGCCAGGTCCCTGAGGAAGAGTCAGAGATGTCTGCAGCTCTGGTGCAAATGTTGGCATAAGAAGTACATCAGATCCAGTGATCTTTCTGCCAAAGGGAGCATTGGATCAGCTCACTGAACCAGCACAAGGGCTAATCCACCATCTGTCTGAGCTGCTCACTGGCCAGCCTGGCAGCTCCTGAGAGGAAGATGGGATATGAGCAAGAGCACGTGAAAAACTGGGGAGGGAGAACAAGGAGCAGGAGCTCATTTGAAGCAATCTTCCAGTTGCATTCAGCTGGCTATGGTGTGAAACTGCACATTGAGCAAAGGACGTGTACATGTGGAAGCAAATATGCTCTGTGTTTCCCCTGCATGAACCCCTTCCCACTGAAGAGGCATACTCTTCTCCACAGGTGGGAACACTGCACTTTTCTAATGCAGATCCCATGGTTTTTTTAAAATATTATTTCTAATTTTATTAGAATGTTATATACATTATTAGACACTCAAAGAGGCATTACATTTGCAGTGCTGTATTGTAACTCAGTAGACTAATATGTCAGTATGGAAAAAGGGAGGCAATAAATTACATAGGGTTTGTACAGTCAGCCCTACAGGTTGAATCACATTTGTTGATGTTTTGATAGAAAATACCTTGCAGTTGACAAGCTGCAGTAAAAGTACAAGTTGGTTCCTGTGGCTTATGGGTACTTGTCGGTAAGAAATTGTCCTCCTTTAATGTCTTAAAATTTTAAGGTGTAGGAGTTAAAATCTGGTATTTCATCACTGTTCAACTCTTTTCTTTCCCATCCCAAAACCCAGCCTCACACAGTTAGTTTTATTGACTGTTTTACAGTGTTACAATGTGTTCTTCACAGGAGGGTTGCACATGCATTTTGTACACAGGAATGAAGACAGAAATGTGTGGTTTTGCTTTCTGCTAAATACAGACACAAGCCTACTCCCCCTTCCTTTACTTCTTCATGGCATATACTGTCATTGGGAGATGACGCAGAAGTGCATCACCACAGAATTATTGTGACTTGTCAGGACAGGCATTGCCTCTAGCTTTGTTTAACGTCTGGACTTCAAATGAAATGAAACTTCCTAAAAGCTGCCATACTGATGGTAGCTAGCAAATATTACTGGGACTCAAAGTTACAGATAGAAAGCTGGCAAGGAAAATCATTCACCTACTCAATATCAAAGAGTTGTGCCTGTGCCAGGAGCAGTGAGACAGTGACAGAGAAAATGTGTTGCAGTAAACATTACACATTACCTTTCTGGACCAAATTCAGCCTTTGGTGTAAGTCAAGGCAGTACCACGAACTCTTAGTGCTGTGCTTACCTCTTTACACTCATGTGGCCCACAACTATATGTTTAAATTACATTAAGTGTTTAAGAGGAATTTGCCTAAACTGTTGCAAACAAGGAAATACCATTCTAGGGCCAATGGTATAACCTCAGCTCACATTGTTGGGGCTTGGGTGTTAAGGGACAAAACACTGACAGAAAGGTCAGAGTAACTCACACAGGAATGAGGTCCCTTTCTAGCCAAAGACTCCCACAAGTGCCAGGTTATAGGGAGAAGCTCCTTGTTCCTCTCAGCTGGTGTTTCCTTTGCCAGCAGGACTCAGAAGGGAGAACGTATGCAGCTTCTCAAAGTATGTTGCCAAGCATGAGTGACCCCTAGCCCCACTCCTCCCCAAACAGCTGCTCTCACCCTTGCTCCCTGCAGACAGGTGGGCTACAGGCTCCTCCCCTCTAGCTTTGTGCCGCTTCATGATGCCACTGCCCTCAGTGTTATTTAATTCCAGCTTTATTTCGTACTACAGCTTTTTACCTATAAATGTGGTTTTCTTAAACCAGATAAAAGCATTATTATGGAAAATAATGTGGTAAGCCAGTGGGGCTGCAAACTGGTTAAACCTGAATATAAACTGTTCTGTAACGAATATTGCTGGTATGTGGGCAATAACCCTGAAAAATTTCATTAATTAGTTATATGCCGGTAGCTGTTTTTAAAGGGCATACTATTTACAATGTAGGCAGTTGAATATGTAATTACATGCTAAGGATGTATGCTATTTTACTGTCATGAACTCTGTGGAAGCAAGACAAAATATACATTATAAAAGCATGTGATCCAATTTACATCAGAACTAAGACATTTTTGGAGTCTCTTAGTATTAAGATACAAGTTTTTTGTTCAAAGCTTCTTGTATATTCAATGTAATAACCATTTTTCCTGTATTTTCCATTCTAATTTAAAAGAAGGCCATTTGATATGGTAAACAAAATTGCATGTATTTGCTGCTCATATACGAATTCACTATAAAGCATATGAGAAAAAAAGAATTACTTTAAAACTGTAAAAATATTTTGTGCTACCGCAGCTGTTAGTGTTATAAGACATGCTTTCACTACTTGTTGTTGAGATTGTTTTGATGACCTTGTTGTGAATTTCTATTAATACAGGTTCAACTTTGAATCTTATGGGGTTTTAATATTTGTGGGATAATTGCAATATTCTTGCAATATTTACTTTGCCTACATTTTTAATCTACGCTCTCTGTCCTAACTCTCTTGTAAGTATAGTCTTAACCTGCGAACACTATACAGTAGATATAGTGAAAAAACTGGCTGACAGCTTTTTCCTAAGATTATGTATTGTAGTTTGATGTCTGCGCTGAGAGCTAATGGCAGCACTGGAGCTGGAATTGCTAATACAATCCTTAGCACACCTTATGCATGTATTTGGACAGCAAGTGCCAAAAGGTGTTGTTATTGGCCTTTCAAATTAATGAAGAGCCAGATGAAGAACACAGCAAAAATGAACATAGCAAAGGAAAAAGTATTAAACAAGATGAAGAATATTGCTTAAGACCTAGGCTTTGCGGGATGTTTCTAGAGAGTTTCAAAAGGAGAAACTGAGGCAGCAGACAGTCTCTGCATTAGCTGAAGAAAATCTCTGCTGCATTCGTCTTATTTTAGTTTGTTATTCCAGAGAACGTGTTGTAAGACATTCAGTTCATGCAGACTGTAATAATTTGTACTGGGATGTTATCATCACTCTCATATCCTCCCAGACAAGCTTCCTATCTAGGTCAGATTGTGATGCCCTTGCTCACTGAGGAGTGTATCAATACCTGGTCCCTCATCAAACCTGATAAAGACCGTGGACCCTATATGACGTTCACATTTTACTACTGTGTCCTAGCTCTTCTGCAAGAGGTGCTCAGTCACTCACTTTCTGGTGACAGAGGGCTGTTCCCATACTTTCTCTAACCTTAGAAGAAAGTGTAATGAGACACAAGCCAAGAAACTTCAGCTTTTAAGGGCAACTTTTGTTCACAGGCATTTCATGATCTTGCCAATCAATGGTTCCTGCTCCAAACCAGGAAACCAACAGTTATTCATCTATTTTACAGTTAGATTACAGAGGGACTTAAATAGTTATTTGTCAAGCATTCTAGGCTTCATTCTCCCCTGCTTTGCCATGCTGCCTCTCAGAGCAAGGAGCCAAGTTCATGGTGCAGAATAAGTCTTTATCCTTGAGCTGGTTAGGTGATGCATCATAGCTTCTTATATGGCTCCATTTTAATGTGCATGATCTTTTATCTCAAGTGATGAGATCTGTGGATTGAAGAAAACTATTCCGAATTTAGTTTCCTGTGGCCAACCCAAACCTGAAAGCATCTCTGACTGCTAACTACTTACAATGTCCTCTTGGAGTAAGGGAAAAACCCAGGAAACACCAAAATCCAGCATTTACATTCCCAAACAGTGTTGCACTCAAAGGCTGTTCTCCACCAGATAACAGCATGACTTTCTCCACCAATTCCTTTGCAGGCAGAATACAAGAGGACCTTCCTATATTGTCATTGAAAGAAAAAAGTGTAAATGTCAGCATCATGACATATACTCCACTGATGTAAATATTGCATTAGGGAAGTGAATTTGCACATACAGTCTACTGATGTTGATATCTGGGTTGATGAGAGCTGACTTTTTAGGAACTGGGTGGGGTAGAGCAACAGAAAAAAGCGCATGCCTGCATACTAGCAGCTCCCAAATTTCAGCCATCACTTCCACAGAGGTAGCTTCCCAAGAACCCCTGATAACTCTTCTGTGAAGTTTACAAGCATTCTGTTAGAACATTAAATGCCTGGGACCACTGTCGATTATAATCTTTTGACTGAAGTTTACCAGCATAAATCTCACCTGGCTCTGTAGAGTTAAACCTGCTCACATGTAATTGCTATAAGGCACAAGATTTTGGGGCATGATGGAAGATGCAAGGACTCTCAGTTGCAGACCCTAGATATAAATTTCTTATCATCATTTTTAGTTACTAGAAGATGCAATATAGGTCTGTCAGTCATAGGGAAGGAATTAAAGAACATGAGTCGCTATAAAAACCTTCACCAGTTTTTACATGCTCAGTAGTTAAGATGAGGGTTTTGTGCAGAAAGGCTTCTCTCCGCCCCCACAGAACTAGTGCAGGCTTTCAAAAAGGAAGTTGGTTAGATGCAAATTAGATGCAAATACCTAATGAGCTTGTTAAATAATTGGCATAGCATATCATACATGATGCAGCATCAAACTTGGCAGCTACGATCATTCCTATTGTACTGCTAGTACTTCACTGATGCTAAACAGGTTTGTACCACCTGAGGATCCGGCCCACATAGCCTATGGAATTTTCTGGATAAGCTACTACTCCCTGTTGTACTTAATCACTGATAAATACAGGTCAGATTTATATTGTATGTATATGCTGAATTTATCGGATGATCCTTCTCATTCTGCCATCACTTTGAGCAGTCCATTAAAACACTCATTGCAAATGACTGCGTGATGGAATCAGAGCTGATCGCACGCTGGCATTTCGTTTTCCTGATAAAGAATAGAGGAAATAACGTAAACAAGTATGCCTGATTGCTTTCCCACCCCCGTGCATCCATTTCTGAATCATGTTGGATTAACAACACAATTGAGACAAAGATGCTGAATTTTATTAGCATTGCTTGCTCACTGATGTCATTATTAAATGCTTGGGTATAGCACACATTATTCCTGTACCATTCCTCAAAAAATAAGCAAAAGCTAAATTGTTTTGTGGCATACCAAACCCAATGCTGACTTTATGCAGCAGATGTTCGTGTAGCCACGCATGTAGATGATTTCATAGATGGGGCGACTGCACTCACCAATCACGCATATTGCTTTTTTTTTCTCCAG
>VWZF01003766.1:162851-178630 GCA_013396755.1 Sclerurus mexicanus
CACTTAATCATCATCCCTCCTTAACTCGTTCTTTTTTTTTTTTTTTTTTTAAATGGAGAAAGTAGAGCACTGTGCAAACAGTCATGACCTTTCCCATCTTTAACCAACATTTTTTTAATGCCCCAATTCCAGGCTGACCTCCTTTTCAGAGCTATCTTTGGAACTCAAATAATACTATGAAAATACATTTGTCAGCTTCACGATGAGTGCTTTAATGGTGATGTTCTTTCACTGCTTATTTTCCCCCTGCTGTTCGTATTATGGCAGTTTTATTTTTATGAACACAGAAAATGATAAAAGAAAATCCAATTTATTTCCTTAAATTTACCACTATTTTGAAGTAATTTCTGAGAGCTGCACTTTGTGTGTGCTTAAAACTAGAGAACTTGCAAGACTACTTGAAGCTTTGTTTGGTCTAAGGAGGAGAGTAGGAGTTACTTGCTTTGCTTTGTTACTTGCAGCTTCAACAGCTCTGTGCATCTAATCTAGCTGCAGAACTACTACTAATACCATACGGTCCACAAAAAATGACCATCAGCAATATAGCTACATTTAAGAAACACAGACATCTAGAAATACTAAGCAGCTTGTGGTGTGAAGGTCAAAACCACTAGCATGCTCCTTGTTGTGGAGATGGGAGAACACAGAGTTGGGCATGCTGTAACATTGTGCTATCACAAACCAAAATTATATACAATCTGTTTTCAAATTTCAAGTCTCACCTCTGTCATCTCACAGTGCTTTCCCCCACTGCAGTTGAAACAGTGGAGTATAGAAACAGCAGTTTGTCATTGCAGGGGGGTTCTGAATCATGCATGCCATTACATCAGTGTCCTCCCACTGAAACTGGCTCTAGAATATTGCTCACCAGCACTTGACTTAAGGAAAGTGCACTTGACTTAAGCAGGCTGCATACATTCAAAGCTGCTCTGTATAGATATCAACTATTTTGCAAGTTTGCTGGAGGCCAACTAGAACCAGTGGAATTGGTGCATATATGATGGTCTAAGCAAGGCTTAATTTGGGTAGGGTGTGTCATCTGTGCAGCCAGACGTAGAGATCTCTTTCTACCCTCCTAGCCGTTTCTTGACTCCACATCCTTCCCTATTTTTCTTTCCATCATGTTACCGCTTTTCAGTTTTTTCAACAATCTAATTAGACCTTTTAGTTGAATTTCTATCAAACTCAGAATTTTGCAATGCAAAATAAAGTTTTTTAATACAAAACCAGTGTAATAAACCTTATTTTTCAAATACTTAGTGGAGGGTCAGGAAGAAAGATGACTGGATGAGTGAAGAAGCTGAGCAAGCTGATGAATTAGCAAAATGGAGAGAGGAGCATAAGTGGCCCTTCAGGATTCAATAGCTTCAGCCCAGTGGGGAGGACCACACACTGACTTTTCCTAACTGAGCATCTCTTTGCAGTGCTTACTGCCTGGAATGTGCCTTATTAAAAAATAAAGCCATGCTGCGGCTGCTGCTTGGCGGCATCCCATCTTGCTGGGTGCCTGATACACCACATCCCAGCCACAGTGTGGCACTGGGCAGGAATCCATTTAATCCCAGCCCTGCACACCACTCGGACACTGTATGCACCTCAGGCTCCAGAAAATAAAAATCTTTTGGCTAGCTTTACTTGCACATGCCAAACCGTGTGGGCAACCTTATAAAAGTTTGCCCAGCACAGTGCTGAGTTTTGTCAGTGCAGCGGCAGCTCCGATACTGGCAGTAAGAGTAGCAAGATGCTTCGAAAGTCAATCCTGTATGAATTTAGGAAACATATGCCAGTCTTTGACAAAAAGGAACTTTCTTCTTGAAGACTTTCTGCCTGTATTGTCCATTTGTGTTGCTGCAGCTTCAGCAACAAACACAGACGGCTGGTAATGACCTTATTTCCTTAAGCATCTTGCAGAAGGAAATAGAAAATGTTGGCATCTGTGCACGGTGCTGATACTTAAACAGAGACCAGAAATGGAAATATGCACCTGATATTACTCTGGAGAGCAAATAAAATTTTTAACAGAGTCTTAAACCCATCTTATTTAGAAGTATGCATGTACTGTACAAAGGGACAGGATGTAGAAATTTGTCAGACAAAGGATCTGCCAGGGAAAGCAGGTTGCTGACCCTGGGTTCAATGGAGGTTTTCTTAGCTGTAAGTCAGCTAATCTGTTCCACTCCTTAAGTCAAGGACTGACTTGCATCTTCCAGATATTGCAAAGTCTGATGTGAACCTGATAGGAAGCTTGATACTAGTGAGTCTCTTCAACCTGGAGCAGCATCCAGATATTTATATGATGACTGGATAAGTTTCATGCCTCTTGACAGTCCGTTTGCCTGAAAGCCCTGCTGGTGAGCCATGACAATAACCATAGATGGATAACCTTCAAATGCATCAAAAAGATGAGCAGGCATTGAATTTGTGGTGAAGGATATCAGATACAGAAAGATGGAAACTTGCTTCATAAGAAGAAAGTACAAACACCAAATTGGCTCCATTCCAAAGTCCACCTGCGGTAAGAACAACAACTTACTAGCAGCAAGGTAACAGTAATCAAGAACTATTTTATGGCTGCCCAACCCACAGACCATCTGTTCTAATGAGCCCATAATAAAAGCCTTGGTGCTTCACAACGGGAAACTAGAGCTCCTTCTGCTTGGTTGTGAAACACCTACCCCTCAGTCCATAGCCAGCAGTGAATACACAATATTTTCATCTGGGAGAGGTTTGGCCCTATGTGCAGAGTGGGTACATTTCAAACAGTAATATGGAACAGCCTGCATCTAGCAAAATTCAGAGTAGAAAACACAATGTGCTGCTGCAGTCAAAATATGAAAACTGGCAGTATAATACAGACACACTGTGTCTAAAGGTAGGTATCTCAAGTGCAGCTAGAACCCCATCCTATCTACATAAAGTTAGTTTTCATGGGGTTTATTTGACCATGATCTACAGAACAGTGTGCAAATCTCCAAAAAAATTATTTTTTATCTTTAGCTATGAGGTGTCCTTGGAGTTAAACCTTGATATATACTGTGATACAGAGGAGCTTGCCCTCATTCCTTTTATGGAGAAGGTGAGGTCGTTGCTCTGCAGAGGCTAGAAGTTAAATAAAAACTACTGACAAGCATGAGAGGTATTCTGCTGCTCTCAGAGAGGGTGACTGTGCACCAAAGAGTAGCACAGCATGTTCTTGGATAACAGGTGGCGAGTCAGTCCCTGGGGTACCTGGGCATACTCTTGTCAGAAAGATTTGTACTTTCTGTAAAAAGGAAGTTTTCTCTAATGTGTAGTCCTAAAACACCAATTTCTGCAAAGAGGAACGTAAGACTCTCTTTCTTTTCTTTCTGCTGCATCCTGTGTAAAATAAGGTCCAGATAAAAGATTCCACATGAACAGTGAGTTAAATATTTTCTTGGTTGGTGGAGTCAGTCAGGGTACAAGTGTTGACACTGGTGGTTTGTTTTGTTTGTTGCAGAAACCATAGTGCAAGAAACATTTGGGTTTTTATTGATGAAAATAGATTTATTTTTATTTGTTGGAAATAGAGAAAGAAGAAAGGAGATTGAACAGAATGTGAGGAAAAAATGCTTTTAAGTTTCTGTTAATCTTCAAGTTGAAATAGAATAATAATATAACAAATGGTATTTCTACATCCAGTGATATGAATTATTACTGGAGTGTTTATGTTTCGGTGGTTTTTTTTTCAGAATTACTATGGCTAATTCTTTTCAAATAACAGAAGGATATGAGCAGGATTTAAGACTGGAATAAACTGAATGATTTTGAGTTATGAAGAACTGCTGTGAGGAGCGGACATATAAAGAATATCCCAGTTTCTCAGTTATACTGAGAAAATTTAACTGAAAATTAGATTATTGTGTCACATCATCTGAGGTCAGGTTGTACACTAAACACTTGAAGTCCTTGCTTGCCCACTGTTGGGTGGCATATCATTCCCCTGTACTGTGTGTTTGATATTTTTACTCCAGGCTCTTTCTGGACTCTGAAGACTGGAGTGGTTCTCATGATCAAGCTCTCTGTCTTCTATACCTTGCCCAAAGTAGTGGCATTAGTCAGTCTCATTTAGTCCAGCCCCATTAATATGTGCATCCAGTTAGCTTCTGGCATCTTTACTGACCTCTGTAACTTATGTTTACTTAAGTTCCTCCTATGCTGGCTTCCTTGTTTTACTACGATCAATTTACTACTTCCTCTAATTTGTTTTGTCCTTTTTTGTTTTTCTCTTTATCTTTTTCTTTTTTTCTTTCCTTTTCCTTTTCTTTTGAATACTACATCTTGGCCAAGCTAACTCTGTGCAAGAGTTTCAGTCTCCTTTTCCTGTTAGATTCCTGATCTGGGCTATCAACCTACTGATCATAATAGTGCATAGTATGACTGTTTGCTTCAAAGTATGTTTCTGTTTTAGCCAGAATCTGCATGTTGATACTATGCATTTACTAGAGAAACCAGCCTTTACACTCCTCATAGTTTATCATATCCCTAGCCACCTTATGCTGCTACCATTAGCCAATAAATTCTAGTTGGTACTTCCCCATTAATGCTAAATATCAAACATAATGTGGTCTTTATCTTTTTGCTAAACGAAACTTCTTTTATTCAAGTTTTCAGAATCAACTACTCTTTTGATTTTAACATGCAAGTGTGTTTCAAGATGTTGATACCACACAGTTCCATTTCTTCCATTTTAAACTTCCAGTTACCACTATTTGGCATCATATATAGTAGAGACAAATTTTATATTGCCATAAAATGTTTTTTCCACCAATCTGTGGGAGAAAAAAGAAAAAAGAGGATTTTGAGCCTGGAGAGTTCATTACATATTTTAAAAGTATGCATACAGATGTGTGATTTTTAAGAAAAAGGATTGCACACGGTATTATATAACAACATGTAGAAAACGAAATAAAAAGGTCAGAGCTAGCAACACTTGCCCTATGTATTGCAGATTGGGATTCTGCAGCAAGAGATTAGCAAAACCTGCAGAAAACAACACAAACTAGTGACAGAGAAAAATTACCCCTACACCAAAAAATCAGCCTTTGATGAAGCATAAGTCCAAGATAAGCACTGAAGAACTAGGAACAAAATGTCCTCTGTTAAGTAACCTCCTCAGAGAAGGTGAGAAAGCCTTGAGACTATTGTCTTCCGAAACAGGAGCAACTCTCTATGTTAGAAAAGCCTTCTTATCACAAATGTTTCCTTTCAGATATATCTCTAATTGCCAGACTAACTCATTCCCTTCAAAAAAGGTATCTGACCTAAAAAAGAAGAGCATGAAAATCCTTGGTCATGCAATCCATTAGGGATTTTGTCATTGCCATTGATGTTATCACTGAGTCACTCAGATATTATTGACAACTAGTTGGCCATAGATGACTGCAAGTATAGGAAATATTACCATCCAGTGGAACATTTCTGTTCCTTCTTCCTTCCAATCCCCCAGCAGAAGGGCAATGTAATAGTGATGACTTGTTTGTCCATTTTTCTAATCATGGCTAACACAATCCATGAAATAAAATCCGAAGTGGTAGAAATGGAAGCAAAAGGAAAAAGAAATGTGTCACAACTGCTTAGCTAAGAACTGTATTCTTGTGCATTTCTGAGGTAGTCCAAACCCAAACTCTCAAATGTGAGCTTCCTCAGACCTCAGAAAAACAAAATCCTGTATGTGAACTTTGTGACTAGGCCCGTCTTAGACCCAGTCCACCTCATGATTCACAGAAAGTGTGGTAGAATCATTACATGCCCTACAATATCTTTAAAGAAAATAAATGAATCAGTTAAACCTAAACCAAAACCAAAAACAAGTGTGACAGGCTTATACTCTTCTGGGTTTCCTGTGTGTCAAATCCTGCTTTGAAATACAGGGCCTGAGAATAAGTTCAGTTGTCAGAGCAAACAGAACCCTGTTATTATTCTCAAAAATACAAGAATGAAAATTAATAACATTAGCTTTTAAAAAGTGTACCAGACACACTGAGTGGGAGCGAGGGCAGGAGGTGGCAGAGAGGCAGGTTGGTACCAAGAAGCAAGATCGTAGAAAGAAAAGCAAAGAATGGTAGGAGTTTCTTTTCTTTAACCTGCATAATGTTGATTTCCTAATTCAGCAGTTCTAGTGCCTGTAATTCATAATATTAAATTGTAAACTAAGAGCAGGTTTGTGTGAGATGAACAAATGTGAGCAATGCAATTCATATTTATGAATATTTGTGAGATACTTTAATGCATGGGAAGGGTATTTTCTCTATGTTTGCCTGAAAAATATTGCTCTAATACCAAACAGCCCAGGCCTGGAGTTTTTGCCCATGTCACACCCTGCCTTTATACACAACAGACATGGTGGAGCTTAGCATCCCTATAGGAGAGCAATTGGCCTCTTGTCAGCATGAGCATTTTGAGTTGAGAGCAAAGAAGGATCATTGTAACAGAGTATGCTGCAAATGTGCAGCTTATCATTGAAAAAGATGGTCAGAAATCTTCCAGGGGAACATTTTACCCAGCCTGAAATGTTGATTAATCAAAAACAGAACATTATGTAGGAATGTGTCTGTTTTAAAAAATCTTCTGACAAAACACGGGCACATTTCCAAACTCGCCTGCCAGGCAGGTTTCAGTCAAAAGCTTGCCCAGTTTCATGCCAGCTTGCCAACCCATCTCCTTAGCAGTCTGTCCAGCAGTCTGCTGGGGAGAAAAAAATATCAGGCCTTCAGACTTCCCAGTGCTAGGGCAGCCCATTGAATTAAGTGACTCAGTGTTGGGGGACCTTGGGCTTGCAGGCTGTTCACAAAACTAGAATGGTTATCAACCTTAAAGGCAGGCAAGACCAGAGCTGCCTGCCCTGAGAAGAGCAAGAAAGATGTTTGTCTCGGCGTTCTGTAATGGGACCAGCAAATGAGGGGGAGGAGGAGTCAGGCTGCATGAAGGACAGCAAAACACCCATTTCCTTCTGCTCTGATTAGTCCTGCAACTGACCCTATCTTTGGGGAGTTCCAATTTTGGATCCAATACCCATTAAGAAGGGGAGCACTAAATTGGTGCAATTACTGGAAGATCCCTAACACTTAAAATGTGTGTGCACACAAAGAAATGTTTTGACATTTTTTTCCCTCTACGTTCAGTTTAATTCCTTTCTGTGCTGGGGTGGGCAAAGAGACAGAGGCCCTTTCTGTTACACGGTGTGCTTGTACTAAGTTCAGTTTACTGATGTGTACTACAGAGAGACTGCATACATGCGGATAGCAGACCAAGTTCTTTCCAGCAGCAGAGAACTCACCATGTGCCTGCTAGGCCCCACAGACCTGTGGCTGGCCCAAGAACCATCCAGAGTGTTAGTGACAATTCAAGCAAGCTGTCGTAATCAGCCTTTTGTTTAGTTTTGATGGGGTTGTTTAGTTGGTTTTTTGTTTGTTTTTCCTCCAGAACAACTGAGAAACATAAAAAGGAATAGAATATATATTGGGTGAGGCATTCTGGACGAGATAGTCTATCTTTACTTGCAAATTTGAAGTCTCTTACTATCCTCTTCATCCTTTAAAGGATGTGATCTTCTCATGTAATGGAAGAGAATGTGAAGGACCTCCACAAAGGCTGGTGAGTAACAGTAGGCTTCTGTCAGTTCTCTCAATCTACACAGCTCCCCATCACCTGCTGCTTCCTTGATCCCAAGTTTTCTATAGGAAAATAGTTGACAAACTGTGGGGGCATACACCTACAGCCTGGTGTAAGAATGAATGCTGAGACCCTGTAGCTGAGAAAACAATCTTGCTAAACACTTCTTTAAATATTCTGTTTTAGTAGGCTTCATTGTTTGCTTTCTGTTCTGTGAGGCAACAGTTTTTATTATAAGAATAATATCTGATGAACAGTAGAAAAATGGTAAATTGGACATTCACATGACAAGTGTTCTTGACCATTTTACTGCATTCCTGTTACTGGGCACTGGAATTAACTAACACCAGTTCAATCTCCATGAGTATTGTTTATAGAAAACTAATCCAGCTTTTTGTTAGAGAATAATATGTCAGTCTGGAAGGAATTGTCCATGCTTATTCTTCTGAGACTTGATGACATTAATTTATGGCTAATTAGCCCAAGCAGAGTTTAGCTTAAGTAAGTAAGGCAAGAGTATAGCTGCATCAATTACCATTTAACTGACTTTTCATATCAAAATTGTCTTCCTAAACTCACATAGCTAAAGATGGTGTGTGTTTTGCCTTCTAGACATATACTCAGTTTAAAAGGGAAAAGGCTCATATTTGAGAAGACCCTTTGTACCAAGGCAATAACATTTTTCTTCTCACACATGTTTTCAGCCAAACACAAGCAGAATCAAAATAAAATCATGGCTTTGTCCTTAGAATTTACAGGGACTATGAAGAAAAATTCTAAGCTTATTTTCATGTATTGCATGGAGAATATTTGGGATTTGGCCTAGATAAAGAAACAACCTCTTAGTCTTTCCATGTTTGGTCACTCTCAGGAAGTCTTGCTTCATTGATCCTTCATTTTCCTCAGATTTTTCTCTAGGGACATTTGAGAGAATATTTACTTTATGGATCTTTTTGTACTCATTGCCAGCAGTGGAAGTCTGGTTCCCCTGACCTAATTCTGGAACATGGCTATCTCACTGCTCAGTAAGAAGTTCACAGCTAATATTTCACACCTCAACACAAACCAATGCAGCTACATCAGGTTTTGCCCCTGGGAAAACACCAACGCTCCACAGCTCTGTCTTTCTCCCTTCCTGATGTCTCCTCTGTTTGAATATGAGAAAAGGCACCTCAGAAGCTAACTTAACAAATCACAAGAAAATTTTTCTATAGGATGTGTCATCATTAGCAAACACAAGGGACTGATTCTGCCAAGTTCTGAAGGGGTCTGGGCAGATCACAAGGATGTGTGTGCAGGCAATAAGAACGGGATGGTAGGGGAAAAACCTCTATCTCCTAGTTTGTTGCCTCATTCCTTCTTGGCCTGCCACAGCTCAGCTTTTAGAGTTGATTCAAAGAATTTCTCTAGTTGCTCTAAAATAAAAATATTTCACTGGAATACTGATTGGTTAACAATATTAAGTAAACCTAGCTTTTCACTAACCCTACAGGCATTTTAAACGATTACTTGACTTAGTTCATTATTCCAAACCTTTGCCCAGTGTTTCAGACAGCTCAATGTAAAAGCAGGATTACAGTCAAGCTTAATGTTTTTTTGTGGTACTATGACTTGTGTTAGCAGCAGCTCTGAAGTTATAAATTAACTAATTTTTCTGTAGAGAAGATACCTTTGAAGTGTTGCAGCCACATAGGTATAAGGAACACTAAAGCAGGATTTTCTTTCTTCCAGTTCCATTTTAATTTCACAACAAATTGTGTCCATGTCTATCTGTTCTAATATAGCAGACTTGTATTGAATATTCTTGAGGGACTGGTGTTTACGCATGAAGAACAAGAGTATGGTAGTTGAAATAGATTAACACGCTGTATTTCTGTCTCTGATCTAAAGGAAAGACAGGCATTGATAGTTAAGATACCTCTGAAATAATTTTGTTTAAAGACTGCTGAGCCTGAATGGCTTCATCTGACCACATGATCTCCAACCCTTCTCTCTTACTACATTCAATTTTTTTTTTCCATTTGACATCTGTTTCTTTTATGAAACACAACAAAAACTGTGTATACATTATTGTGTAAGTCTCCATCACACTTATTTTTAGAGGACTACTATTGAGCTTGCTAGTAGGTAGCTTTTTGAATTTGCTGCCTTATGAGGAGTGGTTTGGGACATGTGTGGACAAACATGTGAGTGTTGAAACTAGATTATCCTTAAGGTGTCTTCAAACTCAAACCATTCTATTAATCTGTGATTCTAAATCCATAATGACTATTCATTTATTCTAGGTAACACAGGATAGGGTCCATCCAGCTCAATATATGAACATTACAAAAGGTAAACCCACTTTTGCTCTTTGTGTCTGCTCCAGTGACTCTTTTTCTGCATATTAGGCCACTCCTGGATGTCAGTTTTAGAAATCTGCAGTCCAAATGTTAGGAAGTCACCCATGCAAAAGGGGTTTATACCAGCAGTGGCTGGTAGAGATTTCTCCAAATGTCTATCAGACAAAGCCCTGCTCTGGACTTGAGTAGCAGTGGTCTCAGTTTCCCACATCTTTAGGTCCCAGTCAGAGTCATCAGTAAGAAAAATACCTCCCTGATGAATGCATGGAAGGAAAAACTTTAGTCATCTCAGTGTGTTGAGGGTGAAAAGGAATTATGGCAATGTTATTTCTAGTCCTCCAAGGTTATGAAGCAGCTGAGCAAAGAATTTTAGGAGCAAAAGTTTGAATTAATCCATCTGCCAGACTTTAAACCATGAGTCCCTGCAACAACGACTGTTGGGCAATGAGGACGATGCTTTTCAGTGATCCCTGCTAAAGGTGTTTTTCAGAGTCTCTACAGTCCTTGAGAGCAAGGGTCTAAGACTAAAAGTTATACTACATTCTCTCACAAGCTTATAATTAGCCTGCCCAGTGCTTGCACAGCTTTAATGTACAATAACCATAAAACAGTAGCACAGACATCCGCTGCACAGGACACAGGCAGCTTCTTGTCTTTCTGCTAATTATTTCTGTGTGACAAACTTTTTCTAGCTCTTCATGTTTTAAAGTTTACTAATTAATTTTTACTTCAATAGAAGACACTTCCAACTATTTTGCAAAGCATAGTGGCTTCAACAAATGATTCATAATTACTGTCATAGGCGAGCCAACTGCTCATACATTAACATGCATTTTACTATTCTTAGTTGTTATGGTGGCTGTAAAAATCCGTCATGAGGTGTTTGTCCGGCGTCGTAACTCAAAGCACAGCATCAAAGAAAATTCTGTACTCAGTGTCTTTCTGCCTGAAGTAGTCAAGCACACAAGACTTCCAAACGTTTTGGTAAAAATCAAGTAAGGTATATTTCTCAATAATTTAGTGCTGTCACTTAAGCCAGGATTAATCACTAATGTAAATCATGAAAGTCAGTGAGATGATTAATGTGAACAAAGATTAAATGGCAAGATCAAGTCTCAACTGTGTTTAAGAAATTACTTCAAAAAACAAGCATCCCACTGGTTTCTTTACACATCTCTCACCTTGGAGTATGACAAATAGAGCAGAAAAGCAGATGACTAGAAAAGTACCTGTGAATAGTGTTGGGTCATATCTAAAATACTCTGCCTAAGAATTTTGACTTTCCCTTGTCTGGGCTCTGCTGGAGAATAGGCAGTGAAGTTTGTGATTTGTATTATCATTTTTAAGTAATCTCATGTAGAAAACTAACTGAATCAGACTTGTGTTAATTCTGTCATTTGGGGAACTTTTATGCCAGACAATTTTATTTTGTTTTGGAGATAAGATTGCTCATAATCACATAGATAGAAAACTGTCTTAAATGGAAAATATGAAAACGGTGAGGAGGGCGGGAGTTGTTTGCTTGCTTCTAGGGTGCTTTATTTTTTGCTTCTGTCAGAAAACTTAATTTGCTCTGGCTTTAGACTGGATCCTGCCATCAATTGCTTCACTTGCTGCAGACCAAGAGAGCTCTGGACATGAGAAACCTTTGGGCCCTCTCTGCTAGAATTAGTCTTACTTCTCAAGAACCCCCCACTTCACAACAGAAATCCTGCAAATTATTGGCCTGTCTGATTTAATTGGAACGATTCAAATGTCAGCAGCGAGGCAGCTCTGAGTAAGAACACATTTCAAACCTCCCCAGTCCTTGGTAACTTCTGATCAAGGTGCTGTGAAGAAGAACTCAGTATGGCGAGCTCGTTTCAGCATAGGCTGAAAACAGTTCCCAGTGGCACTGGCATGTCATTTGTCTCTCTCTTGTACTGTTGGCCATGAGAAATTGCTGATCTCCCTTATCTGTGTGTTATCTCCCCCTTCCTTTCAAATGTGGGTGTAAGGTGTGTCTTGCCATCTCAGTCACTGCAGGGTGCCTGCTGCTTTCCTTCTCTAGTGCTTTTATGTGGTGTGGTCCAGATTTCTTACTGACGTCTGCTGCTCAGTCATTGGAAGAGGGAAGCTAGAACTCTTTTTTTTTTTTCTTTTTTTCCCAGTGATATTCATAGCATTTACCACTTTCTATATACATACTATACACTTTATAAAATGGCACATTTTGCATTCTTGAAGGCTTTCCAGTGATTTTTTTTTCCCAGTCCAATATTGAAAATGAATGGCAATACACGTTTCCACTTTCTACAACATTGGCAGTGCTGTCTCAAGAGCTCCAGGAAAGGCAGTGCTATACACATTAGCAGCATATGCGTTCATTAATGAGACAAACCTTTTTGATAATACTTCTCTTTCTGTTAAAATATTGAGGTGAAATCAGATACTTTCTTCAGTCCTGAGGATATTACTGTTCTCCATATTGTCTCTGAATCTAAAGGGATAACATGCCAGTGGCTCTGTAGGCAGAATTGCTGCCTGTGACCTAAGAAACAGGACATTTCTGTTTGCTTTTAGACTCGTCTGAAATACCTGAACATCATAGCCTTCTTAGTTTTGTTCGTTTGTCATATGCACGACTATGAAGCTTTAAGTTAGCTGTTACAGTGCAAGAGTATCATGTAAATTTTCTTTATTTAGTCCATGCACTTCTTGTGCAATTTTTGGTGTTTCTTCACACTGAACAGTTCCAGTAAACATTGCCTCACTTATGTCTGCCTAAGTTACAATGGGAACATCTATTTCTCTTGGGTTTGCTTTTAGCAAGAGTACATTACAGCACAAATATTTTTCCAGTACAGTTCCCACAAATATTCCCAGATGCATGGAAATATTTTGATTAATACTTCGAGCTGTTGTCAAATGAATTGCCTTTTTATTTAATGTATTTTATTTCTAGCTTTGATCTTTATAAAACCACAGTATCATCTATTTTACAGAACTTACACTACTACTTATCTTGAGCAGGAAGCCCTGGAGGACTAGGCGAATCTTACACATTTTTGAGCACTGATCACATTAAAAATATATAAAGATTGGTGATATAGTTTTCTGTAATTACATTGCTATGTAGTAAACCTCCTACGTATATAAAGAATGGAATGCAAGGGAACCAAGGATAATAGCAAAAGTCACCATACCTTCAACTAATTTCAGAGAGTGTGTTTGTATTATACACATACATATAAATTGCTAAACTGTGTTTAGTAGATCATAATCTTAGGAAGTGTCTTATTCTCATTTTGTTCCAGACATTTCAATTATTACATTGTACTTTATGTGGACTAAAATAAAAGTGAGGAATTAAAGCTTTTCTTCTTTGGAAGCACTGGAACTTTTACTGTTGACTTAACTGATTATAAATTTCAGGCTGGATCATATTCAAAGCTTATATCACAGAAAGCCCAAGAGACCTGGACACAACTGAATGCAAAGCAGTCAACCAAAGCGTGAGATGGCAAACATTACTTCTGTTATATTTTTGTTAATTACTTCTCAAGTACCCCTTTTCTAGACCCTACATGTAGTACTATGAGTCACTGTACACTTAGCAATATTCTTTAAGCCAAAATTAGAGATAGTGTCAAGAGAGTTTAAGTCTTGCAGCGATACTGATGAATCTAAAGGAGTTGAAGTTAATATTGTGCGTCCAAAAGCAAGTATAAATTCTACCATGCTAGAGTCAGCTGAGAATTTAGCTAAAGATCTTCATGACCTACTTCATGATCCCTCCAGTAGGAAAATCAGCAGAAGTGGATAATCATAGAATGATTCTCTTTTTAGAGTTTTCCCGAAAGCCTTGGGCTCCTTTTGTGCAGAATGCACAAAGCTATGGCTTTCATCTGTGCTATTTTTTCCATCCCTCAGGAGGGATGGAAAACTGATGAGTATGTTCCTTCAGCCACATCAGCATTCAGTCCTCTATCCCACCTTATCCTTGAATCAGCCAAGCACCCACTGTAAGGTTTGGAGAGTAACGTAAGATTTTGCTGTGAGAAGGTTTTGACTCTCCTGACCTCCACAGAGCAGAAGAAACGTAAAATATAGAAACCATCTTTGTTACTAATCTAGGAGAAAGATCAGGTCTGATTTTATGGCTGATTATAATTAGTGACAAACATATAAGCAAATAAGCGACCAAACTCCATCTGGAATACTATTTTCAAGACTGTCCACCCACATAGGGAGGATATTATTTGCCTTGGAGACTTCTTTCTAGAATTGCAGAATTTCAAGAATCTGAGTCATGAAGGCAAATTTGAATTACTGTGGTTTTTTTTCTAGATATGAGATTCAAAGTTGTTAAAAACATATGCCCAGGATTCCTAAAAAATATTTATCATGCTGAAAACTCTACGTACCATTTAATTTTAAAAACTGCCTGAAGTTTTGGGATTTGTTTTTGACAATCCTGGGGACTCAGTGCATTGGATTAGTACAATACACAGTGTGGGACATAGTGTGTGCTGCACAAGGTTGCCCACAAAGGTTCTCTGGTGTGCCTAAGACCTTTAGTAGGCCACTAATATTTATGAGCAAGCAGATCTTCAAGCTCATTGCTGGATCCTGGATCTCATGCCTGACATTTCCAGTAACATGCCAACTGTCTTTGCATGTCTGTTATCCACTGGCAAGTGGAAGCATGGCAAAAAAATTTGACTGTGCAGCCTCCAGATGGAGGCAGCAGCTGATGTCTCAGACTCGATCTGCTTTTGAGTTCCCTTTCTTGTGGTGGGCTCCATAGTCTGTTACCATTAACAAGGCTCCATTTGCTAGATACTAGAAACTGGAAAGGAAGAGGGGAAGACTAATTTGAGTAAAGGTTATTAGATCCTTCATATTAAATAATTTGTGGAGATAGAAATGGATTCAAGGCACTTAGATTTATTGT
This sequence comes from Sclerurus mexicanus, assembly GCA_013396755.1. NCBI lineage: Eukaryota > Metazoa > Chordata > Aves > Passeriformes > Furnariidae > Sclerurus > Sclerurus mexicanus. The sequence goes on from VWZF01003766.1 coordinate 177,762, forward strand.
AGGGGGATGGCATGGGTACATGTGATAAAAGGGCTGAGATAAACAGGAAAGTACTCTGAATTTACTTTTTGTGAGGTTCACTTTGCTCCAGAGGGCTACCTCTGTTGACATATAGGATGACAGAATAATTTAACAGCATAATGTCAGTAAGAACTATGCTACTTTGGTAAGTGTTTAACAAAATGAAATGAGGAATGATCTATGTTCTGGAACTAGGATTTAATAATGAAAATTTTTTGTTGTCTCCATAAATTTTACTTGTGAAGAAAGAGATGGAGTGACAAACCCGCTGCAAGGAAAAAAAAAAAAAGACACGTATCTCACACTTAATCAAACGTGAATGTACATTCAAACACATTCTGAGATGAGAATTTCTTGCTGGCCATGGGTCATTTTGTAAAGCGGAGGTTAAACAGGAGTCAAACCCGCACCAGACGCTCCACGGCATCTCCGCTTTGGGAGGCAAGGCTCAGGGTGCGGGCCGGGGGTGCTCCGCTGCCGGCAGGGCCGGCGGGACAAGCTCCTCCGAAGCGCGTCCCGTCTCCCGAGCAGCCTCAGGGCTCGGGGCGGCCACGAAGCCCCAAAACCTTCACCCCTGACGAGCACGAAGGCGAGCGGGGCCCAGCGCCGCGCCGCCAGAGGGCCGGGCTCCTTCCCCACTGCCATTTCTCTCCGCCTCCTCCTCCTGTTACGATTATTATGACTGTTTTCCGCGAGTGGCGGCAGCCGCACCGCGATCCACCGCCCGGTCCGCCCGTCCGTCCCGCCACCGCCCGGAGCCGGCGGCGCCGCGGGCTCGGCTCTGCCCCGCACACCCCGGCACCGCGCACCCCCCGCACACCCCGGCACCCGCACTCCCCCACCCCGCA
>VWZF01003766.1:179577-196274 GCA_013396755.1 Sclerurus mexicanus
CGGCTGCGTGCCGGGTGCCTTAAAACGAGATTTGTGTTGGGTCTATATTTAGCCCCATCGCGTTTCAGCAATTGTGGCTTCAAGCGCTATTTCTGGTGTTTTCTCCAGAGCCGTGCGTGTGTAAGACGTTCGAGGCATTTGCTCGGATTTTTAACTCCACGCCTTCGGAGTCGTTTTAGATCTGGCTGTATTTTTAGCGAAGGCGTTTCGCCCAGACGCCGTGCCATCTCTCCGGTACAGGCTTTCACTGGGGGTGGGGCGGGGGGGAAAGAAAAAAGAAAAAAAAANACGACATGAGCGGTTTCGTTTGCTTCTTACATAACGAAAAACAACCACATCGTTAAAAAGGAAAAAAAAAAAAACCAAAAAAAAAACACCCACCATTGCCCAATTCTGTTATTTTTCCCAAGTCACTTCGGCGTCGCAGTGGCAAAACCCGTGGCTGGGTGTTCTGTGCCTCCTGGGTCAGCTTGTGCTGTGTCCTCGATGGGAGCATAGCTTGAAAGTTGCTGGTGATAACTTGGCTTTCAAGATTACGTGATTGTTTGTGGCGTTTTTTTGGTGGCTAAAACGATTCTTCTAGTAGATGAAACCAACATCACTGTACATCTGACCAAACCCCTCCAAACTGAGTATGCCAGCCACAGTCTTCATGTTTGTTGTACCTGCCGTAGGTAGTAGCAGCAAAGTATTTTAATAATGTAATATTCTTGGTAACTTTTTGGTACTTGATTATTGAGGTCAAGTACAGCCTTGATTGTGAGGCTCTTTTGGCCGTAGTGTTGTGTTAAAAACACCACTTTTTTTTTTTTTTCTTGTCCTTGTAACTTGAATGATTACACTCAGTTTCATTATGTTTGCACCTGTGTATGTAACCTACTTTGAGTCATCTTTGCCGTCCTCAGTAATTAATTCAATCCAGAGCCTGGTTTAAAATATTGCTATGTGCATCACTTTTATGATCCTTATTCAGTCAAAATGTTGACTTTGATGGGAAACTCAAATGAATAAGGATTTGGATTTTTGGCCTGAAGACCTGATTTAAACCAACAAGTTCAAGGACTATTGAATAAACATCCTTAGTAACATTGGCACTAACAGTTGTTGTTACAATAATTCTCACATATGGCTTTGACTGTTGAAGTTCTAATACCCTTTAGAATATTTTGCCTCTACTTTCCATTTTTATTGACTTAAGAGTCCTTGGGAGCATGGGTTAAAAATATTAACTTAATATCCAGTTTTCTGAATTTGAATCCAAAGCCACAAGTTTCTGCTGTTTTCATGGCTCTTTTTGTTTTTAATTATTATTCTTTTTAAGAAACCGACCTCAAGGTGTCAAAAAGCTTAGTCTTCCCATGAGCAGTATGAACTTACATGACCTTCACACAGTTTATCTCATCTTAAGAAGGAACAGTATCTAGCTTGCTTTGGCTGAAATTTGTAGAACATGCATTCTTTCTTTTGCAATAAAGTCTAAACACGGTCTGAGAAAGATATCAGTACCCTGCTGCTTTTTTCCAATCCTCTATCTTGAAATAAAACTTATAAATAAACCTTTAGCTCATTTTAAATCAACTTATTTTAACAAATAGTTATGCAAACTATCCTTATGCAATAGGTTTTTTCCAGACAGCAATCTCACTGCTGTTATAACATCACTGTGATGCAATAATATGGACAATAAAATCCTCTGTTTGAGTCTTATTACACTGTTAAGCAATGTATCTGACTCATCAGCTTAATTGACTCTTCTAGGTGACCTTGCCATGATCATTACAGCCAGTTATGAGATATAAATGTGCTTAGGCTATGTAATAGAAAAAAAATGCAAATACATGGCCAATTCCTGCAGTCCATTCTAAAAGAAAGTGACAATTGATTCCCATGTTCGTATTTTACAGTATTTCAAAATAATTATTTAACAACAAAAAAAAGCCACAAGGTAATGTAATTGTGTAATACTGATGATAAGCAGGACTGTCAAAAATAAAATTGTATAAGCAAGGGCATACTTGGACTTGACTGAAAATGTGATAGAAGCAACATTCTTAAAAAGATGTATTAGAAGGTAAATCTGGAATAAATTATCACTAAAGTCACCTTAGATATGCTGTATTTTTTCGTAGTTCACTTGTTGGATTGACCCATGTCCAAATTAGCAGGCAATGAGACTGCGTCTGGTGACAGATATTAAACAAATCTATTTTCTGTCACTAAAAAAAAAATGCCTTTTTTACGATAGAACATTTTTCCTGTTCTGGAGTTGCTCCACCTTGTTGTGATTTTTCCGTCTGTTCCGAAGTATTTGAATAATTAACTAGTTTTTGCTACAGAGGTGTCTGCACAGCAGTTAGCAATATAGGTGCCACTGCTGCAAGACCTTCTTTTGCAAGTGGAATGCAACCCAGTAAAGAAAATTACGCTCAGCATGGGCAGTGGTCTGGACCATCTCACAGAATTGGAGCTCTAAAGAATTCTATTTCTCTGTTCCATTTGCAGTGAGTGGTAGATAATAACACGTTACAGCTGATGTCTATTTTATGTATTTACTTCAGTCGTTATGTAACAAGATGCATGTTTAGAGCATCAGTTGGGATTAATTGACATAATTCTGCTGCCTTTAAATAGAACCATATAAATTTAGGTCAGCTGAAGGTCTGGTCCATGCTTGGGATTTTAAGAACACAGTTCAGTAATAGAAAGCCATTTGTTTTCAGAATAATTAATATTTGATTTTGGGAGGGCGGGGGGTGGTCATGGTTTCTAACTAGGGCAAAGCTGAGATTGTATTTCCAGAACATGGTTGCTTTTAAGTTATACCTTTTTGCAGTTTAGTTCTTCCTGCTGTCAAGTAGCTATTGAAATGAGAAACATACTGTTATAGTACTGTAACTTCAGTAACAGTTGTTTCTATCGAGGCTTTAGTAAAAGTACTGGAAAGTGATATGATGTTTAAATTGCATATTTATATGCACATAGTATATGTATTATATATAAGTAATTAAGTATTTACTCCAGTTATATATACATTTCCTTTGCTTCTCAGTTTTAAAGTTTTTCCTGGTGCTTTGAGTAATATTCTTAGATCTTGTTTGGCACCCTTTACATCAGAACAATAAACAGCTTGTTTTGGGAAAAATAAACAGATCTGATAAAAATCATACTGTCTTCATAAGGAAATGGAAGAAAATATAGGGCAAATTTGCACCTTTTAAGCTTGACTGACCTTTTGAACAACAGCTACCCTTAATATATATTTTGTGTTCTCCTAATAATTATATTTGCATAATTTGTGTAATTTACCTTTGGTTAGCAGGCTGTACTTTAATGAGTTAATTTGTAGTTATTAAGATAAACAGTAACTTAAGTAATTTTTCCAACAATGAAAGCCTTTTGTAAAAATTACATATGACATCAGTTTTCTGGGTAATATGAATGTGCAGTAGTGTTCCAAGTTGCATGACAATCTTACTCATTTTTTCCTTATATTTGATTGAACAGTGTCGTAATAAATTTCTGCTGTTCCCTGTGGACTATATTTTGTGGATGTATCCTGTGGTTTTTTTTCTTTCAATAAGATGATCAACATTTTAGCAAAAGTAGGTCATCTTGTACAAAGCTATCATCATCAGTGTTCCACTGACCTAATTACACATTGGTCCTGAAACACTAAGCACTTAAGATGTCCATGAAGTTGTAAGAAAAGGGAACTGTGTACAGGATCAGGATCAATAGTTCTGCATTGCTCCATGCTGTTGTAGTGGATTCATGGTCTTTGTGCGCGTGACTGTAGAACAGCAGTAATTGGTGGTAATGTTTGAAGTGTAAATGCTTTCCACTTTGTGACTGTCGATAACCCGTCCATCACAGTATAAAATGCAGTCACCTAGTTTTTTCCCCAAAAGTTTTAACTTCACTTGCTCTACATTGTATAGGCCCTTTTGACCATAAATGTCTCCTATGGATAATATCAATCTTTCAGTGGAGCCAGCATTAAAGCTTTTCTTCAACAGCAACGTAATTTTACAAACTATTCTAGATAAAGGGCAAGAAGAAATATGTTGAAGGATAGCAGTGGACATTGGAAGCCTCTCTGTTGGAGGGGGTTTTTGAATTATGAGAGACCTGAATGGTGCAGAATTTCATGGCATAATTTTTGTCTGTGAGAAACAGTAGAGCATCTCCAAAATTTTTCAGCAGTGTTTAGGCAGGCTGCATATGCTCCACCTAAGCTTAAACTCAGCCTCCTGTCTCATGTGTGCAATGAGAATAATATTTTTTTCTGTACCTCATAAAAGTATCAAGACAGTAACTGTTTTTAGAATACTTTGAAGATAAAGTACAAACTATCCTTCAGTTTTTCAAAATTTAGAATGCAAACTGGTGACTTTGGGATCTACAAACAACTTCTACAGCAGCTCTTTTGGTATGCAGACAGGTTTTCAAAATCAATACTCTGTGGCAGAATGGTGGCTATAATATAATTAATGATACCTGTGCAAAACATGGACTACAGAAACTAAAAATAAACAGATATGTCTGTGCAAGCTTTTATTGTTTTTCTAGAGTGTGCCATATAGTGGTGATTTTGATAGATGTGTGGTTGTTCTCTAAAACAAGAAGATGTACTTAGCTATTATTTCTTCTATTTTTTTTAGGGACTGAGAGAAATTTTTTTTGAGCACATGGTGGTACAAAAGTGGTTTGTGTTTGAGCATCCAGTGTTGGAGATGGGATTTCATTTGGTTTCATAGAATCACTATCAAAATATCAGAGGAGTAGAGTTAAACACTTGTGTTATTCTAGGATATGTTTGAAAAATTAAGCTTGGAAATGAATCATTTTGTTAAATGTATAGTTACTTTGTGGGGAAACTGCATACGTGGAGAGACCTACATGCATTCTCTAAAGCAGATATTACTTATGTAATTAAATTATATAGAAGAGAGAGGAGTTAGATTGTGGCCCTGTCCTCAACTTTTGAGACATTTCAATTAATAAAGTGTGTAAATCCCCAGGATCAAATCTTTAATGTCCTATGTTGTCACCTAAGTATTTTTTGAAGTCCATAGATAAATTAACTTTTTGTGATTTCTGTATACATAATTTCTTGCTTCAATAGCATGAATCCTATACAATAGTATCATTAATACTTGGATCTGGGATTGTGTTCTGCTTCTGTTGAAACCAATAGCAAAATTGCTGTGGGAGCAAGACTAGCTCTGTAATTAAGTTAATAGGGTCGAGTGTTATTATGCTGTTGAATTGGCACTCAATGCCATTAACATCAACCAACCAAATGTTGGTTTTATAACACTTTATAAGGGAGTGATAAAGCAATTGAAAAATTAATCATAAGGGAAAATATTGGAATTTGAAATGTAGTCAGAGGAATCATTACAGTTCATTAATTTATGTGTAAATACTGATGTTTTCCAGTGGAATTATAAAATTCAAGTGAAGTGAAGTGACTGGTTCCACTGAGGGCATGTTGCCATTATCATCAGATGGAATTTAATTTGTTTACAGACTCGGCATTGGGCTGATCCACATGGAGAAATATTAATAAGCAAGGGTTTTGATTCCTGTTTGTAAAGCAGCAATTCCAGTTACCATGATATGGAAAGAGTTAAAAATCTATTTTTGTTTTGTTATTTCACTAAAGTAACGGCATTAGGTCTAACTGCATAAATAGCAAACCAGTATGACTATGTCAGTGGGTTACATGTGTGTCTTGACAGCTTTACTAATGGACTCTGGCAGAGAGCAAAGTTGAATACTGCATGTAAAAACATGGTAGTTTTGATACACACTTAATATTTGCTGTAGATTGCATGCTACTTACGTTCTGTCTGTTTGTGCCAGGAACAACGTGTACAGGAGGGAGACTGGCCAAAACAGGAGTAATCAGTGCTACAGTGAGCAGATTGTATGCTGGAATGGCCCAATCTGCAGATGTCCTGTGGAACAGGGGACATGAACTCTGCAAGCTTTCTGGGCTACGTGCAGCTCAGTGCTAGTGTTAGGCTTGCAGGTATGTTTGGACATGCATTGGAATTTTTATGGATGGCCATATTGATGAACAATGTCATTAGTCTGCATTCATTTAAGGAAGGAAAAAAAACCACAAACCAATAATGATTTGCTAATTATTATTACCATTATTAGTATTTTTCGTAGACCACAGTGTTGGACAAACACTGAAATGGAATCACTTTGACCTGGAGACCATTACAAGTAGACACAGTCAGAATTCTTATTCTGAAACAGTCTTGTTCAAGGTGAAACGTATTAGTTTTGTTTAGGTATGGCTTTGTTCTTCTAAAATATCCATCAGTTATATTAGTACTTTCTGTTGCTACCATTTCAAGTACGTGTAGATGTTCTAGGGCATGTAACGTGTATAATAATGATGTATACATACTACTGTCTGTTTTCTTGGAGAATAAATGTTTGTGTTTGGGTTTGAATTTGGTTCTCCAGTACCGTTAAAATCAGTGAGTTCTGAATTGGTAAGGGCCTGAAATTTTAAAAAAGTTGTTTTGAACCCTTTTTACTTAAGTGAGAGTTGACCAAGAGGCATGCTAAAAGACAAGTGATGATTTCATAGGTATTCAGTACATGTTACACTGTTGTCTGCTGTGTGCCCTTAGAAGGTGTCTGCAATTTCTCGGTGACCCAGTAGTTGCTACTGATAAAAGTGAATACAGTAATTGTAGTATATTAAGACAATTACAGATCAGTACCCATGCATTCCAAGTGCTAGAAAGTAATGAAATAAAATCTAGTATTTCCCTATGAGTGTAAAATGATGTTACAGAGACCAAATATTCTACAAATGTGACAAAAGGCCAAGTGGCCTTCTATTCTTTTTTATTTTTTTAAAATTTATTTTACAATTCTGTGTTCTACAGTGATTTTTTTTTTAAGTATTGAATTACTGTAGGTTTAAAATGCTATACATATTAATTGAGCCATTGATTATACATAGCAGTGAAATGGACAAGGTGGCTATACAGCTACTTCAGTAAATCAGACTATACTGAAAATTTGGACAAACAGATGTTACTTTGTTGTGGGGCTTATTTTTGTTTTTCAATCTGATCCAGCTCCTATGTAACTTGACAGAAAACTTTGACTCCAGTTACAGTTTTGGATCAGGGTCTAACTGTAACTGCTTGTGTATTAGAGGTATTTTTCTTCTTTTCAAACATGGCAATTTGTGGTGCTGCTGTCGCATTAAAACGTTAGATGCTGTCTTTGGTGTGGCTGGTTTCTAACTCTTTTTCATTAAGGCTGTATTATCAAAGACAAATAATTACATATCAAAATTAACCATGGATTTTGGGAAATTCTATTTAGTTGTTCTATTAAATATGCTAATTTTTTCATGACAGAAGAGTTGGCATGGTTTGATGGAACAGAACACAGCTGGAAACTTTAGTCTTTATGACCCTGCTTAATTATTATTACATCACTCATTCCACTTTGCCTTCTGGAAAAGACAAGAGAAACTGACAGAATATAATTCATTAATTCTTTTATAACTTTCCTGACTGATAATCTTAAAATTAGTTTAATTAGTCATTGTAAAAACATTCCCAATAAACAGAGACATTAATCTGAAGTGGCTGGTGTTTGGGTGTGGGTTTGTGTTTTTTTGGGGTTTTTTTTTGATTGCACAGGCAAGAGTGATTGCTGACTCGATAATCAGTTCTATAAAAGCACTTGGCATACTACATTCATTTTACCAGGAACATGACTGACTGTGAAAAATGAGATACTAGAAGTTACATCTCAGATCAAGACCTAATGATTTTATGAGAATAAATATTTTTGCATTAAGAGGGACTAAATATAGCAAATGCTAATTTAAATGCTAAATTCATATTTAATGATTAAAATGTCTGAAGCTAAAGGTTAGGCTAGTCTTCCTTTATTAATAGTAAGACTTTTAGGTCTAAACTTCCACTTCAGTGCAAACACAGTTTTCTGAAGGTGCATATGCCTTAATGGTACTTTGACTTAATAAGACAATTTGCCAAATGCAAGTTATGAATTAAATGTCATTTCTCTAATGTATTTTTCAATACTGATTCTAAAATTTTCTTTGTAAGATACACGAAATAATTATGTAAAATTTTTTTTGGTCAATATTTTTTAATTATTAGGTATTTGACCCAATTATATGTGTGAATTTGCTGGTTTGAATTGATATGACTGATCAAAAAGGCATTTTAAAGTTTCATGTGTGTATGTATAACCATTTACATATACGTGCATATATATATATATTGACAGGATTCAAAACCAGCAATTAAATGTTTGATAGCTTCAATAGATAGTAGTGAGTGGTATTTTAAGACAATAGAAAGCACTCCAGCTTGTCTAAATAAGCTTATTTTATTTTTAATAAATGAAGGACCCAAATATATTGCATTTCTAAGTCGCACACCCCAGCTGTTTTCAGAAGAGATGCTTTAATGGGGAACAAGATACTTTCCAGTGCTGCTCATGAACATGCCTAGTGTCCTGCAGAATTAAGTGTTGGAAGTTTTAGATTCGTCGGTGATATCATGGAAAGTTCTGTGACAGCACTAACATAAGATCAAAACTCAAGTATTTTTTCATAAATTTTTTTCCTTGGATCATATTGCATTTGTTTTGGAAGCAAATCTGCTACCTAGGTATCATAAACTTTAGAATATTAGTTGTTTCAGTGTTGAGGAGTCTTCATATTATAGAAGGTTTAATGAATCAAATGCTAGTCTGTTATCAAAAGCTACTTTTATATGTCCTGAACCAGCAGTTCCTAAGTAGTAATAAAATTCTCTATTTATTCCAGGTTTTTAAGAAGATTCCCATTGAATCTACTAAGAAAATTGATTCTAGGCAATTCTGTCTGAGATTATGAAAGAAAAGGAAGAATGTGTGTGGATTTAAAATTACTGTATTTATCAAGTTGTGGAGTAAGAAGTACTGGGGAGATAACTTTCTCTGTTGCTTATTGTAAATCTACTACAAACTCTTTCTGATGCAGCTGAGAAAAATGCAGACCCTTAAAAAGGAGCACGGACCTGTTGACACAAGTAGCAATGTGGACAAAATCATGGTACTTAAGTCTACCTTAGCAGAAGTATCTGAAGAATTGTCTACAAACGAAGATCTACTACTTACTGAAGCAAGTAGTGGAAAAAGCAAATCTTCAGCTTGCCGGAGAAAGCGAGAATTCATTCCAGATGAAAAGAAAGATGCTATGTATTGGGAGAAAAGGCGGAAAAATAATGAAGCTGCCAAAAGGTCTCGTGAAAAACGACGACTGAATGACCTTGTCTTAGAGAACAAACTAATTGCACTGGGAGAAGAGAATGCCACTTTGAAGGCAGAGCTGCTTTCTTTGAAGCTAAAGTTTGGTTTAATTAGTTCTGCAGCCTATGCCCAAGAGATACAGAAACTCAGTAGCTCAACAACTGTGTATTTCCAAGACTATCAGAGTTCCAAATCAAATATTAACTCATTTGTAGATGAACATGAACCATCTATAGTTGGTAGCAGTTGTATTTCTGTCATTAAGCATTCTCCTCAAAGCTCAATGTCTGATGTGTCTGAAACATCAACTGTAGAACATACTCAACCAAGTCGTATACAAAGCAACTGCAGAAGTCCTGAAAATAAGTTCCAGATTATAAAACAGGAGCCCATGGAATTAGAGAGAGAGCCAAGGGATGAGAGAGGCTCATATAAAGCATCCATATATCCAAACTACATGGGAGCTACCTTTAATGTGTACTCACATTCTCCACCTCTCTTGCAAGTTAATAGGTCCTCCAGTAATTCCCCAAGAACATCAGAAACTGATGATGGTGTAGTTGGAAAGTCATCTGATGGAGAAGATGAGCAGCAGGTTCCTAAGGGTCCAATTCATTCCCCAGTTGAACATAAAAATGCTCATGCAACCGTTAAAGTTCCAGAAGTGAATTCTTCAGCTTTGCCTCATAAGCTTCGAATTAAAGCCAAAGCCATGCAAGTTAAAGTGGAAGCAATGGATAATGACTATGATGCAACACAGAAATTGTCATCGCCCATTGACATGTCCTCAAAAAGGCATTTTGAGCTTGAAAAACATGGTGCGCAAAATTTGGTGCATTCTTCTCACACTCCTTTCTCGGTTCAAGTGACTAACATCCAAGACTGGTCACTTAAACCAGAACTCTGGCATCAGAAGGAACTCAATGTTAAAATTCAAAGTGGTTGCAAAACTGGAGTTATTGAAATAAAAGACAACATCTACAATGTATCTGAGACAGAGAACCTCTATTTGAAGCAGGGCATAGCAAACTTGTCTGCAGAGGTTGCTTCACTTAAAAGACTTATAACTACACAAATCTCTGCATCAGACTCTGGTTAAGTTACTACTGAATAAAGGCTTATTGTTTTAAAGGATGTCATTTGCAGTAGATCAGTATGTTTTGTATGATGCTGAATTTTCACTGGACTTGTGATGTCATTTCACTGTAATGTTCACATAATGTCTGATTGGTGTCTTTTTGTGCACAAATTATTATGAAGACTAGGTTGTGTTATGATCACTATGCCTTGAGTATAGTCAAGTAGCCTGTACAAAGGCTGTATATAGTGAACTTTATTTTCTTTTTGTTCTTCTACTACAAAGCGTGCAAGTTACCAGTTACAATAAAATATTGGTGACAAACACAGAACATCTACTCCAGTTCAGTTGATTTTATGAACTTGTAAATAAGTTGTTAATTAAAAACTGGGTTTTTTTCTTACACTGTGCTCAACTTCACTTATGTTTTAGGTTTTTACAGCCTAACAACCAAATTACAATTTACAACATGTGTGATCCTTCTGACCACCTTTTTCCTTAACACGTTTTTTGGAAGAGAAGTGAATATTTATAAATGAAACAGTACCAATTTATAGCCTTAGCCTTCTTTAACTTATTAGGAGAAGTTAACTGAAACCCATGCAAATTCTAACCCAGTAACTAAGATCACCAACCTTTTTTGTCCTTCAATCTCAAATGAGACAGTAATGAGTTTTCTGAATGTTTTAGTGTGAAAGACAATTTTTTCAATATTATAACTTGGTGTTCTAGGTGAAATTAGTTAAGTCAGATTTGTGCATCTGCAAAGTTTTCAGAGCCTTCCAGTGACAGAATTGGACCGCACCACCTTTGCATACCTCTTGCATACCAGCATTTTTTCCATGGTAGACTGTGGGTCACCTGTAGGTGAAGGATAAGGCTACTGCATCTGTAAACTCTGAGCTCGACTAGGCAAATACTTACACAAAGGCTAGGCAATAGCAGTTGAAGAGTTAGAGGAGATCATCTGCTATTTTAGTTCCCAGTATGGGACATAATTAAATTATGTATGAAGTAAGTCTTGCCAGCAATTTGGCCTTCGTTTCAATGGCTTAGTTAACTGAACTGGAATACTCTTGCTAAAGGGCATTTTGCAAGAACTTCTCAAATGTAAAATAGAGACTATGTGAAGAGCTGCACAATCCAAATACTGCTAGCCCCTTACAACTTACGCAGATGACGAGTTCTTCACTTGATGACTGGACAGGGCTGTGGTGCTCTTTGTCTTTCAGAACAGCCATTGAACTGTGGAGTCTAGAATTGCATCACATATCCTTGGTTTGGCTTACCAAAGTATTTAATTTTAAAATTAAAAAATAAATTATGAATAGACTTGGCAGAGGTTCTTTTCATGACACTTCCCCTTTCTTTTAACATACTAATAAATAAGACTAACAAATAAGCTTTTTCTGAAAAGGCTTTTTATCAATTGCCATACTGTGTAATGAATTGAACCTTTCCATAGGTTTAAAATACTAATTAACAAAATGATATGTAGGTATTGTTTTTTAAATTCATACTTGACATGAATGAGAGGAAGTATGTCAATTTTTTGGGGATATGAAGAGGAGTCTGAGTCACTCCTGATAGCTCTGAAGCTTGGTCCAGCAGTCAAGGCAATGGCAGAACTCCCTGACGTCAGTGAGGCCAGGATCTGATTCTGTGCCTTTTCAGGATCTGATGATTCAGTTGTGTTCTGGAAGGACCTTTGCACAGAAATCACTGGTACTTTCTGAGCTTTTTTGAGCCTTCTAACTGCTGTGCTGTATTTGTGGCATTCAGAGTTAATAAACTGCTATTCTTTTTTCATGCCTTAATAATACAATAGACCCCATAGCTGGGCTCTGTATGTATTTGGTAATTAACATAGATGACATTTCAATGTTACTGAAAATAAGCTCAGGATTATTGCATGAAATGTAAAAATTTGCATTGAATGATGGGGATATGAGACATGAGGCAGTGATTGCTACTGTCTCTTTGCTTGCTAAGTATCTTCTGTAAGCAACAATAAAATTCTTTAAATATTTTGCGTATTATTTATCACATGTAATGTGTTCAAAGAGAGGACTAAAAACTCTCAGTGTTGCCATCTGTGTAAGCCTAGACCTACTGGGTTTTTTTTCCATTTCTTGTTAGAATTGTTTGTCATAATGGAAGAATGTTGTCTTCTTTCTAGCTCATTATATATTTTGTGTATCTGTTTTGTGCAATTAATACTTAACAGTAATGATGTAGTTAATTTGTTGAAGGATGTCATTGCAAGAAAGTTATAGCATGGAGCTTAGGAGCACAATCAGATGTTATTTATACTCCCTTTATACCTAGTGTTATGCTTCATTTGAAGAAAGAAATAAATAATTTGTCTTTTGTTCAAAACCAGTTCTAACTACAACATGCTTTTCTATTACATTCATTGTCACAGTCCAACACAGGGGTGTTAACTGAGTGGATGACAAATCTTCTTGTGCTGAAGTTACTGTTTCTGCAGCTAATTTTTGAAATGTCTTCCCCAGGCTTTTTAAAGTCACAAAAGGCAGGAGTGTTGGTGGTACTGCCAAAGCCCCATTCTTGGTTACAGCTGCAAACCCTGAGCTGCCCAGATGCACTAAATGTGGTGTTGATGTCCTCCTCACCCTCCTTGCCCATTTTTAACTTGCTTCCCTTTGGGACGTGATATGGGAAAGATGGAGAGTCACACTGACGGAGGAAGGGAGAGAATGTAGTGGAACTCCCCTGCTCCAGCTTTCAGCTGATACATAATTATGTAAGTGCATCACTAGAGGAGGTGGGGAAGCTGTACCCTTCCAACCTGCTTTTCCTGCGCTGTGGGAAAGAGAATCAACCTCTGTGAAAAGAATGTCCTTGACTGGTCATGTAGTCATGGGACATCACAAGGTTATTTTGAGCACAAAATAGGCTTTAAGTGAGTATAAACTGGCATAACATCCTCTAACTTACAAAAACTCTTGTAAAATCAGTGATTAACTGATGAAACAACATGAAACATGGCAACAGGAGAGTCTTTCTTATGTGAAGGAACATGGATGACTAGAAAATATCTGAAAAATTACTAGTGTGTCTTCAAATGTAGATGTTAAGGAAGGCCACCTACAGAAACTCATAACTCGGAGACCTATCAGTATAAATTGTCATTTTCTATGGGAACACAGAAACTACCATTCATTTGGACAGTCCCAAACCTTGCTTATGATAATTGTTACTGTGAAGGGCTTAATGGAAAGTTAAAAAAAGTCTGTGACAAATGACTGATGATTAGCAAGGTAAGTTTTTTCCTAGTGACATCAACTTGTGGCTAATGAACACTGTGAAGTGTGAGTATCAGGTCCTTTGTTAAATTTGCCTAACTTAATTGTATATAAACACAATAATACAGCCTCATGTTCTATCAACACCAATATTTTCATATATAGAGAGAAAACATGAATATGCCCATGCATATACTGAGTCCATACATAATGATTTTCAAATAGCCTCAACTTTCTGCCTTCAGTAATACTTATGTGGGATATATTTAAATTTTATTAATACTCTCTACAGCCAAATATCCCCTTCATGATAGAAGAAAGGTTACTGACAATTCCTATTACTCTCATTATTTCAGCTGTTTTCATTATAGCCCGAATGTCTACTTGAGCAGTTTATGAGACCAAAAACATTTCTGTGGAATTTAAATATAAAATTGTGCAATAAACACATTTCTGAAGTTTGATTTAAACACAAACTTCTAAAAATCTTTTTACTTGCTAGTACATAAATGTGCCATTGAAAATCATGTACAATGAATTTAGAAGGAAACTCAGAGAGAATCTAGTTAATATGGCCATTATTAATACCACGTTGCTTTAAAAACACATATAATTTATTGCACAATACAAGTTTGGTAACTACAAGAGTACAACAAAAGAATTTTTGGTATTTCTTGCGTAAAAATGAATAGCACATATTGTTCCATTATAGTGCCAAATCAAAAGTTAAAAACACTAGGCCAAATCCTAGGGATTTTAACTCAGTGTTAAGTTCTACTTTCCTTAGTAAACTTTTTCTGTGTGCAATAAGGGACTTACTCAAGATGAGTAACATTACCAAGATAAAACCTTTACAGTTCACTCGTGTCATGGACTCCTACTGGTTTTTCTATCTCTAAGGCTAACTCCCTTGTGACACAACAGTGGTTTATAAATTACTTTATTCATATTACTGGAGTTGTGGGGAACTTACATATGAAAGAGAAGGCAGCCAGATATTCAACTATTATTCATCCAATGACAGCTCTAAAAGATGTGGTGAATTATGAGCAAAAGATCAAAATAGAGGCATAGTGTATATTTGCTTGAAAGAGAAAGCATCAGAAGAGATTTTAAGACTCAAAAAAACAGCTGGAATCTATCTATGCTTTTTATGAGTTGACCAGCTATTACCTGTGCACCAGTCTCAACTGTGGTAGTTCCTTTTCATATGGACACTATGGAGCTCCACAGGATTACAAACAAGTGCTCAGGAGGAACAAATGCAGGGCCTGCATCTCTGCCATGATTTTATCTCCTATAGGCAAGCATCCTTCCTGCTTCTAGTAGTGCATCTGAAAGTGATCTGATCTGAAAAACCTGCATCAGTCCAAAGGTCCTGAGGAAGCTAAATGGCAATCTAATACTACCAGTATTCAGATAACATGGTTGATTTCTCCTCCACCATCTCTCATTCCCCCTACAAATTGATGTACACTCAAAATGTCAGCCTATTGTTAGACTTTTCCATGCTATTCAGTTTCCTGGATGTGCAAATGCCTGAATGGGCATCTAAGTTAATAACTTACACATTTAAAAGAATCAGGCTACCCTGCTGTCCAGATATGCTGGCACTGGTGTCCATTATATCTAAATTTCTGAGGATGGTACTAAACAAGTTTCTAACACTTTGGACCTCCAGAATTTCTCTTAGATTTAGTATATAAATAAACTGAAGACATATTGCAATCATTTCCATGGCAGTTGTGTTATACAACCCTGAAAGATGGGATATTAATGGTTTGTATAACAATCAGAAAATATCAAAGCATAATATTCTATCACATCAAATAGCTGAAAAGATGATAAAATGCAATGAGGGCCATTGTAGCAGAACAGAGTGTTCATTTCTCTCTGTTCTTGACACTATACACATCAATAGGCAATATGTGCACAAAGTATTCAGTCATGATTTTCAAAAAAAGATGTGGTGACATCTTTTTAAAAGCTTTGTAGTTAAAAAAGTGAACAAGCAAACATCAAAAATATGTAAGCAAAACAATATTGGACAAGTGACAGTAACAGACAACATATATGATCTATCTATACTTTATGGGGCTGAAAGGAATTGTTTGTATTTTCTCATTTTCTGTAAGAATAATGAAATTACTCTAAGAAATGCAAATTTTACCTTCTTTCATTAAATAATAGTTAAGTAACTGAAAAATACAAACATGGGAGAAAGGCAAAGAGTGCTTATTTGATGGTATAGACAGGCAGTAGAATGGAATAAATCCAGTTGTAAGGGACATACAATGATCATCTAGTCCCACTGCCTGAACACTTCAAGGCTGACCAGAAACTAAAACCCATTATGAAGTGTATTGTCCAAAAGCCTCCTTTTAAGGCACTGACCAGCATGGACCCTGTTTCAGTGTCTGACCACACTCTTGGTAGGAAAATATTTTCTTATGTCCAGTCTGAACCTCCCCAATGCAGTTTAGAATGATTCCCACATGTCCTGTCTCTGGATCCCAGGGAGAAAAGATCAACACCTCCCTCTCCATTTCCCTTCCTCAGGAAGCTGTACAGAGCAGTGAGGTCACTCCTTAGCCTCCTCTCCAAACTAGACAAAGTCCTCAGCTGCTTAGCATTCATCTGTCAGGCATCTGCCACAGAGGAGTCCCCTCTTAAGCTAAGCACCAAGGCTGGATTTGGAAGAGCAGGAGTAAAAAATGCTTGAGGGTCACAGCAGGGTTGCCTTTCCCTGGCTGCTCACCAGCCGGGCAGCCCAATGTGTGGGCTGGTGCCTGGTATTGTCCCACCCCAGAGGCAGGAGTTTGCACTTACCCTATTGAACATCTTGGGTCTCCTGCCTTGGTAGGGTACAGGCCTAGGGTGATGCAGAGAGCAACACCAAGTCATGATTCCAGGCAGGAGGAGGGAATTAGCTGCTGCCATAAGAAGGCTGCACCAGGCAGTGCAGGCTGTTAGGAGACCAGAGATCTGGGATGTGAGGGCAGAGGGTGGCATGAGTAACCTGGGATAATGAATGGGAG
>VWZF01003766.1:209124-219139 GCA_013396755.1 Sclerurus mexicanus
AAGTGTCATGCTCTTTGTAGTAACAGTCTTGCAGTGATATTGAAGCTGTTGAGATCAAACTGCATTAATTTCTTTTCATTTGACCTCATGAAAGCCCTGATACTTGTGAATCCTGTATACAAGGTTTCCTTAGAGAGGTAGACTAAGGGAGACAAAGTCACCTACAAATTACCCAAGAAATTTTATAAATCACTTATGACTGACAAACCCAGCACCCCAAAGAATTGATTCTCTTATACCTTGTTGCTTGAAAACTTTTATGAAGTGGATTTGGACAACACAAATTGAGAGTCCGTTCCTAATTCTCTTCCCTCCATNTAACATATATTTGCATGGATTTAATTCCTGCTATGACACTGCCTTGACATTACCAGATGTCACCACTTTTATCCAAGACATACCTGTCTTTTAATATGGCTTATTACTAAACTGTAGGCCCTTAAAGATGGAAATACCGCATCTTAGCCAGTTTGCGTGATTTTTGACAGAAAGATGAAAAGCCAGCAGAAGGCACATCCTCGGCATTCCAGTGATGACACATAAGTCTAGCTGGTATATCTTTCAAGAAAAATAATTTCCTCCAAGGCAAATCCTAGAAATTACTGGGCCATTCCAATTTAAATTTGGACAAAGCCAGAGGCAGGCATTCACCATGGTAAATCTTAGTCTGAATGCTGCATTTATTACAAGGGTAAACTCTTTTATAATGTGGACAGGGGGACAAATGTAGGCAGCATCTGACTGTAACATTAAATAGTTTTCTGCTTTTGCCCTTCAAATATGGAAAAGAAACTGTGTCTGGATGAATAGCTCTGTACCAAAGCTAGCCTCCAAGTAGTTAAATGTCTTTCATCTATTTTGCATCCCACACACTTGTAAATTTAATGAAGTGCTGACTGAAAGAAGTTTATTCCTGGCTTCCAATTAGATACTTTTAAGCTGAGCTTAGGTAGCATATATTTTTATTATGAGGAATGAATATGTTAGCTATCAGCAACCTCAGACTGCCCAACTTTTTAACATTGCTAATAGCTTTTTTTCAGTGGGATCCTCCATTGATGCCAATGGGTTTTGAACTGGGGTCTTAGATGTGCAGCTGTTGCTAGTACAGGCTAAGTATTCAAATACTACACAAAAAAGTAACATAAAGTGGTCTATAAATTTATATTTCAAAATAATCTAACCCAGAGACAGAACAGAAGACAAGAGTATATCAATTCCTTTTTCTTAGATCTCCCAGGTCACATGCAAATGGTGGTCTTCTACCTATACAGCTGCACATTCCAACTATCTCCTGGCTCCAAGTCTAGGTGAGATCTAGGCATTTGTACCTCTAATAGAAAAGGATCAGAACTGAAAGAGTCTACAGTATCTGTCTCCACCCACATCATTTATGGGGTCTGCCTGTAAGATGTATCTTTAAAAACTTTTCCTTTGTTCTTCTGTACAAAGATTATATTCATCAATTTTCTTAGACACAGAAAGTGAACTTTACTGCTACATTCTTCAAAAAGTGAGCTGAATATCATCATAGCATTTCAACATGGAATTTTTAAGACACCAAGTTGCTCTCCTGGGCTCTATAGACTTTTGGAACCTCCACAAGAAAAGGTAGACACTTTAAGACTGAGATATCCAAAAAAGTCAGGATTGCTGTAAGTAGCAAACAATCCAAGCTAGCCAATAGGGAAACAGTGAGAAAAACAATGTACTTTTAAAATTTTGTCCTATTCACAAGTCTGTTTAGTCTTACTATGAAAAAAGAAATTGTTTTGCTACTTACTGGGATTTGAACAAAAATACATTCAGAAGGTTGCAGCAACTCTTTAATTTCTTTTTCTTTGAAAATTGATAGCTTCAAATTGCTGTCAATTATCTGTTTCTTACCTTTGTTGTTAGTTTTCTATTAGTTACAGTATAGCAGCTGGTTACATTCTATATTGGGAATGGGAAAGTAGTTCACTTGGTGCCACTGAGCATCTTATAAGCGAATTTTTACTAGAAGACATACTGTATCTGACAAGTCTGACAGACCACATAATGCAGCCAGTAAGAAGTTTTCAGCCAACTCGTATAATTGAAGTCTTGGATACAGTAAAAATTACTAAGAAGACACAAAATCTGATCTCAGAGGAATGTCACTTTGTGAACATGCCAACATTAATTTAACGTTTCTGGTAATGAATAAAGAGTGTATGTACCAATTCTTAATTAAAAAATTTATTTTTCCAATTCTTTACATTAAGAAACCCACTTATCTTCATTTTTTGGTCACTGCTTTGTCTGTGTTGGTATATGTGATACACCAAGGTATAGAGGTTTAGAAAGTTTAATGATACACTTGCATATGTATTTTACATACAACTCTAAAAACATCACTCTGTATTTGAAAATTTTTTTCTAACAGACTTAAGAAATAGATCACCTTACTCTTCATATATCCCTGTGTACTTTTTCCTTTTAGCTTGTTACCTAAGCTTTGCTATTTGAACAATGATTTTCCTTTTATCTAGCCCCATATTTTTTAAATATTTGAGCATGTCATGAAGTTCTAACTGAATTTGTGACATCAGTCGTTTCCATGGCTACGAACAGACACTTTAAACATAGGGGTACAATGAATTGAACACAGTATTGAGTAAAAGGGAAACAGAACTATGGGCAAGAAAGATTTCATTAAGCTCAATGGTGTTCTGTTAACAGGCTGGAGAAAGGAATAAAAATTATGAATACACTTTCGCTTTTTAACATTACCATTCTACATGATGATACATACACTGCAGTTATTTATTTCAGATGTTCATAGTATTTGATGTAAATTCTGTGGAACTTGAAGATTGCCAAAAGTTTCAGACATATTCATTAGTCATGTTCTTGCGTATCAAATGCAAGATATGGTGGGTTTTCATGACGTGTTATAGTTGTACATAAGGTCAGTAGAGATAATAGGCTCTCATCACTTCTGAAAAATCATGTTTAAAACACATCATGCTGAACTCTGAAAAACTGGAACACAGGCAACTGTTAGGAAATATGGCTGTAGATTAATTTCTCTTAGTAAGTTTATGTTAAAAAATGCCACACATTTAACATATTAAGAGTCAAAACCCCACTTCTTTTAAAAAATATTTTTAGTCCAGCACAAACTACTTTATGTATTAGAAAAAATGGTCTGTTTTCTATGAATTATATTCCTTTTAGCTAAGCTCTGATATTATGAAGTGTCTTGAGTGTAATGTGGACATATAGATGTGGATATTTTTTGGTTCAAATTTCTCCTCTGTGTTTTCCAGGCTAAAAGGCTACTGGTTGCATAAAAAAATTTACTATAAATCTCATTCTGGGGTCAAAACAGACCTCAGTGGTTCCATCCTGTTCCCACCTCATGCCACAGTGTGTAGCTCAATTGAGGCTATACTGACAAGGCTTATAGTGACACTGAGTACACAGATGCTGTGGTGTTTTTGTGCCCAGACAAATGGTTTACACTGGGGTGATTAAATAGAAATAAGACTATGATGAATCCATTTTGACAAAACAGAATCCCTAGCTTATGTAGTTTCCTAATTCATCTATTCTTGAATCCATGGAAGATGTAAAGATTGTGATTATTTAACCTTTTACTCAGTTCTGAAAATTCAGCTTGTAAGGTCATGCAGATTCATGACATTAGATGATTCCTTATATAGGACTAAATAAGCCTTCTCTGAAAATGCTTATTGAGTTTAACAAAGTATCTTAATTGCATCAGTATGTAGAGAGTGAAGAATGCAGGAAAATATAGTTAAGGGTTAGAATGTAAAATGTAACCTAGTCTAATGAAACTGAATAGAAGATCAAAAAGGCTCCAGTGTTTACCCCATATGGCGTGAAAATCAATGTGAGGCTTTTCTTAGAAAGAATGACATATATTCAGTAGAACTCTGACAACATACTGTTAATCGTAAAAGACAAAAAGGGAAAAGTAATGAATGTAAATATGCTTTATATCATAACAGCTTACAGTTCTTCAGAGTGATTTGAGCCTAATGCATCACACTTTTCAAGCAGTAGCTATGCAATTGATCTTCTTAAAAAAATTCTGCAGCTTTTAACAAAAAAGTAAACAAGACCTTAAATTTAATGCAATATCTACAGTATGTTGAATGCAAGCTGTTTTGTTTATAAACAAAAAAACTCCAGACTCCTGCCCGCCACTTAAAAAAAAAAAAATTAACTGAACAGAAGAGAAATGTAATTATGCCATACAGAAATATAACATACACTTTAATTCCCGACTTGCTCATGGAGAGTAATAAAGAGTTACAACTGACAAAAACAGGCTATAAAGTGCTGTTGATTTTTCTATTGCATTTTACTATTTGAACATAAAGTATCAGGCTTCTCTTTTCATGTTCATGGCAAACGTATTGCCTCCAAATAAATCAGAGCTTTCTGGTAAGTTCTTTTCACTAGAAATCACATTATGTGTGTACAGAAGCATTAAAATATTTTTCATCTCCTGATTGCAATGGTAACAGAAATTTTTAATCTATTTCATTGAGAGTTCTACAGAAATGTCCTTTATTTAATTTAAAAACTTTTAAACAAAATGTTATTCAGAAGAATTTCCCCTTTATTTCACCAAACGCTTGTTTAGTCGAAACCCCCACTCTGCATGTAGATATTAATTTTATGAAGATAGTAATTCTTTGTTCCTTAATTCTTCCTTCTGTGGGCTAATATCTACTTCATCCTTCTAGACAGCATGGATTTGACAGGATTGGTTTACTGCCACCTTACCAGCAGCCCCTCAGCAGCACCCTGATAAAATTGATAAATCCATTTTGTACTAGAATTTCATATCAGCTATCTTACATCAAATGCCAACTACATTAGTAGTGCTCTGCCTCATTTCTGTGCTTCTTGTGCAGCCTTCACTGATCCATATATACTATAGGAGAGCTTGCCCTGCCTGTTGCCAAAGTAAAGATACCTTCAGACAAGTCAACATTAATGCTGGCTCTGGAGTTCTTCAAAAGAATACAGATATGGAAGGGGAGTATTGCTTCAAAGGTTTGTTCAGAAGCCTGATCATGAAGAAAATGAATGATGTTAACAATCTTTATAAATAGCTGAACAGGATGCAAGAAAAGTATTCAGTGATATTGCAGTTGGTGTGCAGTTTGCCTGAAGGTGTAGTTATTTATCTGGCTCAATAAATGTCTGATGTGTTGAACTACTGTGAAAATACAAGAAAGCTTCTTAAAAGCTTTGGCAAGAGGAGACATATCAGCATGAAAATACTTGGGAGCTGTAGTTAGATTTGATTTTTAAGAATTTTCACTGTTGGTCATTTCTGTTTTCAACATCTTTGCTTTCATCTAATCTCATAGAAGTAAATACTCTTATTTCATGCCCTTTTGGGATAATCCTGCCTCAAAGTAAAGCATTCTCTAAATTTTCTTTACTAAATATCTGCTCAATTCTATTTATAAGAACCTGAGGTGCCTAGGCTCTGATTTTCTAATATTACACAGTTGTAGCTCTGTGATGATCTACCCATGCAAGAGGCCTTGCTCAGCACGTTTATGTTCCTGTAATTGTTTTTGCATTCTGTCTTGTTTGCCATTTGAAGAGAATGGGCAGACAGTTTTCATTCTCCTGTAATTGGCTCACATATGCCAGCTTGGCCACTATAGCAATTGTCTCCATTTTCAAGATGCAGGAGTATAGGCACAAATAAATGGGGCTGGCAGAATGCAAAGCCAAAATCTGCCCTGTGCTCCAAGACATGAGGGACACACAGGTACAGTTTTCAACAGGTGCTGGAGTCAGGTAACAAACGCCATGTAAGGAAACTTGTAAGCATACCCAAATAGACTGAGTTTAAGAAGAGTAATTCCTGAAAAGTAAGCTGTAAAAGCATCCTATATCTTGGCACTATAATTTCAAGGCTGCACTGAGAAGAGAGAAAACAGACAATCTAAGGAAACAGCTGCCTGCAAAACATATTGAATAGGCACAGTGCCAAAAAGGGAACATGCTCTCTATGCTACATGTTTACTACTAATTAATACATAAAAACGAGGGACATTTCTTCAGTAGTCTCAGTGTTAAAAGATAAAAAAGACTTTAAAAAACCTTAAAAATCAAGATTGGAAAGGCAAGTGTACTAACTGCATAACACAATAATCAGTAAAACCTTGACATTAATAAAAAGCAAGTATGTGAAAACTAGATGAGACAAATGCTCCTGGTGGGTGGTGTGAAGTTGAAAACCAACCTTTACAAATCAACGTAAAGAACAGATCTCACTCTCAAGTATCATAGTCCCTTTACAGAGACAATTACTTTTCAATTTGCAAGGAAGACATAGGATTTAGCTTGAAAAGCCAAAATTGGATGCTACAATTTTCCCCTAAAACCTGTTCCCCTTTCACTTTAGGTATTGCCACTGATATGCTCATCCAGAGAAAATGAAACTAT
Source organism: Sclerurus mexicanus (assembly GCA_013396755.1). Lineage (NCBI taxonomy): Eukaryota > Metazoa > Chordata > Aves > Passeriformes > Furnariidae > Sclerurus > Sclerurus mexicanus. The sequence continues at coordinate 215,593 of VWZF01003766.1, forward strand.
TTGTTACACCTCATCAACACACATCAATGTAAGAAAATTAAAGCAATGTAGAAGTAGGTGAGATTCCTCTGTTCTGCTTCATTGTATGTACTGTCTTGTACCTTTTGTTAACTGTAAAACTGCATATTAGCATAAACACACATGCAATTATTTTTGTTTGATTTCAAATGATTTATTAGTATTTTTAAAAACACTAGATCCCTAACTGAACATCCACAAGTAGTTTCACACTCTTTGGTTTTAGGCACTTAATTTAGATCTAAAGTTTAGAGGCCACATACCTCTGTTATACTTAAGAGGGAGACTGTTCCTCTAGAAAATGAGTCATGGCAGGTACCTGAAGTATGAGAATAATGTTATGAAGAAACTTCTCTCCACTAACCACACAGACAGTCTCCCAGTTTCTGCACCTCTGAACTGTGCTGCCTAAGCTGCAACACGTACTATCCTCACCCCAAGCCCCAAAACCTGCTCCCTTCAGGGCCAGGAGCTGATGATCCTGATGGGTCCTTCCTAACTCAGCATATTCTATGATTCTGGATTTTCAAACAAAAACCAAAAGGCAAGCTAAAAAGCACGCCACACATTTCCCCTTTCAGTTTCAGTCCTGTCCACTGTGAGAACCTATAACCTGATGTAAATGGGCTTTCCAAGGCAACTCCAAATGTAGAATTAATTAGGGTGACGGACCTTCAAGATTTTTCCCTTAGAGTATGATTGAGTGACCATATTACAAGTTACAGCTGAGTGCAGAGAATTTGATCAACTACTCTCCATCTACACTGGTTCTATTTTCATTCATGCTAACATTGCTTCTCTGGGCATAAGGGAGACTGAGTCAAGATTTATACAGTTGTGCTAAATCCATTTATTTTACCCATCACCAAGTATCACCAACTGTTTGGATTTTTGTGTGCAACACCAATCAGGCTACCAAAAAATGTCATGTTATTTTAGGTAATTACTTAACAATTCACTTCCGCTTGCTCCAATTTTTTTTTTTCAATTAATGTTTACATAATAATCTGTATGTCAGTAACACTTTCCCTGGGCTTTCCACGTATTACTTTTACTTCAGAGCTCTGTTGTTAGAATCAAACCACAGTGAAAAAAACAAGGAACAAGATAATAGTGAAGACTTCGCTTTCATCCAAGTCCCAAATCACGTCTGAATGTCAGTGGAAAGAGACAAACTGAATATACAGTATTAAAAAATGCACTGTAATATTAAATGATCAAAATAAAACACACTTACATGCATATCATGCAGTTTTACACATTAATGGAGAAAAGACCATAGAAGACCATAGTAAAAGAAACTTGCATTTCTGATATTCTTTCAGTTTTAAAAGTGATTGTGGGTGCTTTTACAACAGATGCGAGGCTGTTGGGCTTGATTCCATTTACTGACCTCTGCTCAGGAAAGTGTTCACTAGTCCTTGACTCTGGGAACCATTGCAAATGACTACACATGTGCCTTCAGCTTCAAGGCAGTATTATGGTGCTTTAGTGAATCTAGTTCTGCTCTTAATGCCTTTTTATCTTCTGTGTCTTTTAGAATAGTGTTGTATCTCTGTTTCTATTGATGTAATTGGATATGATATTTCAAAATTCCTTCTCATAAAATAAAATGTTCTTCAATCATGAACAAAATTTCCAGGAGAGGCATTCTTTATTTCTTTCTACTGGAAAAGTCTTTAGCATACTGTGGGCACTACTGGAATGGGCTGTGAATCACAAGCTATAGCCCTGTTTAAATAGTAAAACATAATAAATGCAAGGCAATAGTCTGTCTGTTCCTCCCCTCCATATTTGCCCTTCATGGTGTTCCACAAGAACAAACAGGACATTATTTTTAGACTTCATTTCTCTAGAAGGAAGGCATGAAGGAGCTGCTGAGCAACAGCACGAAGGAATGCAGCAGCTAGTTTTTCAAAATAACCAAAATGGCTCCATCTGAGCCTCTGCTCAGAAACAGTACAGCTTTACTCCTCTGAGGACACTGAATTATGAAAATGATTGAGGGGTGGCTCAAAGGCACATTTTCAGTTCTGAAGGCCTAATTCTTCAAATGAAATAAACTTGAAGAAGACAAACTTCACAACTTTAAGAGCCTCATTACTGTCCTGGATTAACTGCAGCTGTAACAACGTTTCCCAGGTAAGGAGTCAAATCAACTTCTCTTGTATCTAATATAGGTATATATAGTCCAGCCCAACAAATGTTACAGTATGGACACATGGATTGGTGAAATTTCAACCTTGTTTTGAAACAAGTCATAACACAACTCTAAACACCAAATCATATTAATTTGATCCTTACTTCTGCAACACAGTGGTAAGTCTGAGTGTCCCAAAAGAGGAGGGTGGCCAAACCAAGGAGCCTGCAGAACCAGGTGTTGCCCAGTTTCTGTAATTGACCATGGTGACTTGTTCAGTGCTGATGCCAGGACTGGGCCTGGCTATGGCTGTGATGTGGGGGAAGAACCAAGTGCTGCAAAGGTACACACAGATTTGTTCTGGTGCCACCTCACACAGCGAAGCTTTGGTAGGATGTTTTCAGCTCACTGCAAATAAGCGTGCCACAAAACTTTTACTGGTATCATGAACTGCTGACAAAACCAAACATCTGCTTTTACCAAAGAGAAATTTGCCTGCACATCTGTGTATTTCAACGTGCGTGTGAAAATCACAGAATCACAGACTGTTAAGGGATTGGAACAAGCCCTTAAAGATCAGCCAGCCCCAACCCTCTGTGCCACGGGCACGGACACCTCCCCCACTAGACCAGGCTGCTCAGGGCCTTATCCAGCCTGGCTTTGAGCACTGTCAGGGCTGGGGCACCCACAACCTTCCTGGCCAACTTGTTCCCGTGTCTCAGCCACTGTCATAATTAGGAATGTCTTCCTAATACCTAACTTAAATATACCGTCTTCCAGTTTGTACCCCTGTCCTATCACTACAGTTCCTAGGAAGAGTCTCTCTTTGCTTTTCCTGTAGGTCCCCTTCAGGTACAAGAAGGTTGCCATGAGGTCTCTACACAGCCTTCTCTTCTCCAGACTGGACCGCCGCACTTTTCTGAGCCAGTCTTCGTACGGGAGGTGTTCCAGTCCTCTTAGCAACTCCGCGGCCGTCCCCTGGGCCTGCTCCAGCACTTCCACGTCCTTCCCGTGCTGAGGGCCGCAAGCTGGCCGCAGTGCTCCAGCTCGGGTCTCAGGGCAGCGCAGAGGGCAAGAATCCCCTCCCTCGCCCTGCCGGCCGCGCNCGGCCCCGGGGCAGCTCGGCCTCGCCTGGCTCCTCACAGGGTCATTGAACGGCTTGGGTTGGAATGGCCTGGAAGATCGTCTGGTTACAGCCCCCTGCCGCGGGTAGGGACACCTTTCACTGGAGCACATTACTCAGAACCCCAGCCAGCCAGACCTTGAATACTTCCATGAATGGGGCACAACTTTCCTGGGAAACCTGTTCCAGTGCCTCACCACCCTCACAGTAAAGATTTTTTTCTTAATATTCAATCTAAACCTACGTTCTCAGTTTGAACCCATTTC
>VWZF01003766.1:219185-257605 GCA_013396755.1 Sclerurus mexicanus
TGTTCTGTCACTAAATGCCCGTGTAAATAGTCTTGCCCCATCTTCTAAGTTCTCTTTACGTACTTGAAGGCTGCAATTAGGTTATCCCAAAGGCTTCTCTTTTCTAGGCTGAACCGTCCAAATTCTCTCAGGCTTTCCTTGTAGGAGAGGTGATCCGTTCTCTAATCATTCTGGTGGCCCTTCTTTGGATTCACTCCAACAGGTCAATGTCCTTCCTGTGCTGAGGACCCCAGAGCTGGATGCAGTGTTCTAGGTGGGATCTCACCAGAGCAGAGGGGCAGAATCCCCTCCCTCACTCTGCTGGCCACGCTGCTTTTGATGCTGCCTGGAACACAATTGGCTTTCTGGGCTGTAAGCGTACATTGTTCGGTCATGTCCAGCCTCTCATCCATCAGCACTCCCAAGTCCTTCTCAGCAGTGCTGCTCTCAGTCCCTTTATCCCTCAGCCGGTGTTTATACTGTGGATTGCCCCAATCTAGGTGCAGCAGCTTGCACTTGGTCTTGTTAAACCATATGAGATTCCCATGGGCCCACTTCTTGAGCCTGTCTAGGTCCCTCTGGATGGCATCTCATCCTTCAGGTGTGTCAACTGTCCCAGTCTTCTTTTTCAGAGTATTGCAGTGCACGTACTGTGTGCGTGAGATGCAACATTCTGAGTTGCCATCTGTGAACCACTCTAACTGGGAGAAAATGAAGTTCAACACCTGCTGAAGTTGTGCTGCTTGTCACACCAGTTTTACACTTTTGTTCAGGGGCATACAAGGACACAGAAGTTTTACTGATGTTTTCTGTGCCAGAAAGTGTGGCTTCTGCATTCTCTCATGCCTGTTTCCTAATAATCATTTTGCCCTTCTCCTTGGTTTGGATGTTGTCAATTGCTGCTGACCTTAATCAGCTCAATTATACCAAGGGTCTTGTTTTAACCCACCTGGTTTAACAAAGAAAGAAAATCTGTACTTCACAGTGATCTGAAGCCATTGCATCACAGCACGAACACTTTGTGCTTCCTCTTCTGGTTTGGTGCTCACCAAATTTTGGAGGTGTTCTTCCTTTGGAGGTGTTTCACCTCCTTTGGTGTTTGCCACTTCCTTCCCATTTGGGTGCATCAGGGCTAGGAGTGGTGGCAACAAGTAAGCGCATGCTCTGTTCCTGAGTATTTATTTTTATAGCCATGATGTTATACCTACTTTCTTGGAGAGGGAAGTAGTGTAGAGTTTTGTTCATCTGCAGCACATGAATGTTGTTATATGGAAAGTGTATCTTGGAACCACCATGTGTTGAGATGCACAGTGCAGTTTACGTCTTTCAGCATGTTAACTAAGCTATTTCAGACCTGCTGCAAATTCAGGCAAATGCCTTTGAGTTGAGTATGCCTGGTTATAGATTTGTATACATATAGAGAGAGGTAACTTTGAATTTTAGCATGAAGCTTAGGAGATTATTCTTTTTTTTCAAGAGAAAACTGAAGTTTTGCTTTCATCTGAGTGCAGGTTTTTGTAATTATTAAGGGTTAGTTGTAAGGATAATACAATTTGGGTCCTGAAATCATCATGTTTTAGTTTTAATTCTGTTCCCAGCATTTTCCTGTTCCTTTAAGATGTACTACTTTAGTTATAGTTTTCCAACCAATTGTAGAATTAGTCTTAAACATCTATTTTAATTTTTTAAGGATTATTTGAGGCTGAGGAAGAGGCAAGGCAGGAGCAAAGAACAGTTTTTGAAGTGTTGAAGGAGTGTTTTTACTAGTTTATTTTATGCTTTGCCAAAAAGTGGTAGAATATATAATGATCTGAGATAGTACTCAGTTTTTATTTCTGCTATTACACAACAAACAATAGCCTTAGTTAGTGTGTTCTAGCTGTTGAATCAGCTAGGAATCATTGTTTTTGTAATGTTATGAAGGTGTTTTGTACTGAGTATCTAACCTAGTGTCTCAAAGCATGGAGATAGTATGTTAGATAGATGGTAAATGTTAAATCAACTGTGGCTATCGTAAGACGTGATTCAATCAATGTATTTTTAATTCATGAATTCTCTTCAGCAGAAGGAATTTTCTTCCTTTCAGGACATATAAACAAATACTGTTAGAAAAGGCTAAGAACAGGGTCTAGAAGTAAGCCAGAAGGAGACATAAACTTCATATGCCTCTTTCAGCCGCACAAAGAGCAGACATTTCTGCAAAAGAAACGTCTCTGCACACCCTCCTCCTCACCTTGTATGAAAAGGTCATCTATCTTTATCTGCTTATAGTAAGTAATATTCCTGCTGAATGAGGACACTTAACTCTGTATACAGTGCTGTCATCTTTCTTGCTCTTCTCCAACCTACTATTTCTTTTTCTACCATTTTATGTTCTAGACTTTCCCAAGAGGGACCTTACTGTGGCCTCATAATTTTTCAATACGTACTTCTTGACTCCACACAGAGTTGGACCCTGTCCCTCTGACTGTCTTTTACAGCACACATATGTTTGTTCATGCTGTGATGGGCTCTTGCACATGCTTAGTGTTTCCATGCTGCTTGGAGAAGGGTGTATTGTCCAGGGGCTTTTACATCTGAGGATACTAGGAGTGGGAAGAAAAGTGACAGTAGCTGCCTGATGTACAGGCGCGTGTCTTGTAGCTGTAGTCAAATCTTTTCCTGCAGGCAAAGTAGCAAACTGTTCTGCTTCATATCACTTTCATGGGATTTGTATACCCCAGGTTTTGTGAGGTTAGACATAAACTAAAATGATACTATATTTGAAAGGGCTGGGTATTGAAATTTTAGCTTAAGATTTTCCAGCTTCCAAATTTAAGCTGAACTAGAATACAAAAGATGTGAGATTTTTGAAGAATGTGATTGTAAAATACCTGTGTATTCTGCGCATGTTGCAACCTGTGGAGCTTTTAGTATCAGTTTTCTATGAGTTAAGGTGGCTTCCAGTACCTCTATTTTTTAGTTAAGTATATATCTTTTATTTGAAATTCTATTTGGTTATCACTAGGGCTGGAGTGTATTACAGCTGTTGACATTTCAGAACTTTTAGCCAAGTTGCATTAGTGATCTCATTACAAATTTAAATTAACTAAGGACTTTTGCTCTATAAGTAATATATGGAATTATGAGAAATATCTTTTTAGCTTTGTCTCCAGTGTTGCAGTGTCACTTGCTGGAATATGATATAAATATTTGTAAAATTTAGATTTTGCACTCGAGTGACTCATTATGCTTAAATTTCGCAGCTGGTTTTAGTTCACTGTAGAGTAGTAAGACAGCTTAGTAATTCAGGTAGAATTTTAACATACATAGAATGGGCAGAACAAATACAGCCTCGGTTGAAGTTTTTTGCTTACAGGTTGGAAACTAATAGCTAGCTGATAAATTGGAAATACTTCCCCTTCTTTTGCTGTCTTTAAAGTGGGGCTGTACAGGTGAGATCTACTAATTTAGGAAGTGCAGAAAAAAATTAAAGCAGTATTTAGAAATGAAACAGCCACAGACAGAGGATTTTGAAGGGGTTTTGATGTTTTTAGAAAGTACTGTCTAGTAAACATCAGTGTGATTTTGCACTTAAATACTTCATGATAAGATGATTAATGGAAGCCACCAGAACTGTGCATGATATGCTCACCATATGTTCTTGTTTTACTTAAGAAACTCTTTTAGAATAATAAACATCTAAGACAACTTGTCTGCCTTGGTTTATCTGAGTAGTTAAGTGAAACAAACTTAAAAATAACTTAGCCCTCTTTGAGCCTTCTTCCATTTTTCAGTGTGTAATTCAGACTTTTTTTTGAAGTATTTTTTTAATTGTCAAAGATTACATTTGTGTGTGTATATTTAATACAAATAAAATAAATAAATACAATTAAGAATTCTACAAGTAGTTTTTATGCAGATGTAGTGAATCCTTCTAGGTCTGACAAAATTACTAATACGAGTGTAGAGACAGGATTTATTTGTAAGTGATTAAGTGTTTTTATGTGTTTCTACCAAATGTTGAGGAGGAATGTTTTGATCACTAAAAAGTACAAGATAAAAGAGATAAAAATCATTATTATAAGTAGGATTTCCTGTGTGTTGGTACAAACTGTAGTTAAACCATGATGTAATCACTTCATGTTATGCAAATCTTAAATGAAGTGGATGCTATGAAATCAGGATGTTTCTGGGATTTTACAGGTATTTTGAAGCTATCCTTCAGATATAAATAAATCTTTATTTCACTAAAAGACATTATTTGTTTGCATTACTTTCATTTTTTTTTTCTATTAAACATTGAGAATTATACCACAGGCAGTTTTTTTCTTTTGACAGAGGTAACTTACAAGCAGAGAACATAATGTACATTTGCACATGTGTTTCCTGTGACGGTTGGCTAGGAAAGTAATATATAGGAATATGACTGCTTTTATTAGACAACCTTGGGAATCACCATCTTTTTGGAAGCCTAGCCAGTATGGATAAAGTTAGTTTCAGTATGTGGATGTAGTTATTAATAGATGCACATTATGTGCTGAAGTGTGTCCCAGAAAAATATGGGGAGGCCTCCTAGGAAAAACATATGAAACTGAGTATAGCATTATGTGAATGCTTAGTCCTTCTTAGTATATCTGCCACATTTCTGACACCAAACAAATAACTAGAGTTATTATTGTTGTATTATTATCATATTATTGTATTATTATTACTACTACTACTACATCTTATAATGATTACTTTTTAATATTTTTCTTTTACTAGTAGATTTTTCCAACAGGTTTTTTTAAACAATTTTGGAAAGCACATCTGTCTGTAGGTGCTTTAGAAGGAATAAATTGTGATTAAATGCTTCAGATGACAATGTAACAGGTATTATCAAACAGTCACGGCAGTCAGGTGAAATCCCGGGTGACTGAAAGAAGAGAGATACTGTATCTATCTTTCAAAAAGGGCAGAAAGCAGAACACTGGGAACTACCAACCCATCAACTTCATTGCTGTGCCTGGGAAGGTCATGGAGTCGATCCTCTTGGAAGCTGTACTAAAGCACATGGAGGACCAGGAGGTGATTCAAGACTGACAGCATGGCTTCACCAAGGGCAAGTCCTGCCTGACCAACCTAATTGTGGACATCAGTGACAAGTGGTGTCCCTCAGGAGTCTGTACTGGTACCAGTCTTATTTAGTATCTTTGTTAATGACATAGACAAAGGAACTGAATGCAGCCTCAATAAGTTTGCAGATGATACCAAAATGAATGGTGCAGATGAAGTGACACACCTGAAGGATGGGATGCCATCCAGAGGGACCTGGACAAGCTCAAGAAATGGGCCCATGGGAATCTCATGAGGTTTAATAAAACCAAGTACAAGGTTCTGCACCTGCGTTGGGGCAACCCCCAGTGTCAATACACGCTGGGGGATGAACTGATTGAGAGCAGCCTTGCTGAGAAGGACTTGGAGGTGCTGGACATGACCTGGCAATGTGGACTTGCAACCCAGAAAGCCACTTGTATCCTGCGCTGGCTCAGAAGCAGTGCGGCTAGCAGGGCAAGGCTAGATTCTGCCCCTCTGCTCTGGTGACGCCCCATCTGGAACACTGCATCCAGCTCTGGGGTCCCCAGCACAGGAAGGACATGGACCTATTGGAGCCAGTCCAGAGGAGGCCGTGAATGTGATTAAAGGGATGGAGCACCTCTCCTATGAGGAAAGGCTGAGGGAATTAGTATTGTTCAGCCTGAAGCAGATGAGGCTTCAGCGTGACCTATTGTGACTTTCTGGTACATGAAGGGGCCCTGTGAGAATTCTGGAGAGGGACTTTTTGCAATGCCATATAGTGATAGGACAAGGGCTTTAAGGTGAAAGAGAGCAGGTTTGGTTGGATATTGGGAAGAAATTCTTTACTGTGAGGGTGGTGAGGCACTGCAACTGGTTGCCCAGAGAAGTTGTGGATGCCCTGTCCCTGGAAGTGTTCACGGTGAGGTTGGATGAGGCTTTGAGCAACCTGGTCTAGTGCAAGATGCCCCTGCTTGTTGCAGTGAGCCTGGAACTAGATGATCTTAAGGTCCTTTCCATCCTCAGGATGCTTAGGTTTTGTAGTAATGGTGTATCAGAACAAAACTGAATGAAATGTGAATTCAAGGAATGTTTTCTGTACACGTCAATGCAATATGTAGTTTTCTCTTGTAAACCTTTTATGCTTTTCCTCTTGCAGTTCTTGCTTCATATTTTTTTTTCTCCTACTTAAGAAATAGAATAGCTGAGTGGGTGCCATCTTTATCTCTTTCTTCTGGAGAAGGAAGTTTTACGACTTGATACAATGCTGCTAAGAGGAATCAACTTGTAAGATCTGTCTTCAAGGGTCATCCCTTTGTAGGAAAGAATATTGAATGTGCTTCAGTGTTAATTGGAACTTCTTTCTGAATAGATTATTGTTGATGGAAAGACAGTCTTTGGGCTCTAGTGGGGAGAAGAAAAATTCAAGTATCATTGCTGTTAAGACTGATGTGCTTCTGAAAAGCAATCCTCAGAGCAGTATGGTTTGGGATAATAGCATCCCTAGTTTTTTCAAACATGAGGTTTGTAATGTGCCTGAAAGTTTAAAATCAAAGTGAGGTCAAGGGGTCTTTTTGTTGCTTTGAAGTGTGGTGTTGCATTGGCCTATTCTACTTACTTTGAACATATAGAATGTTTGAATTTGGAGAGATCCTCCTGAAGAAGTTGTGGCAGCATAAAAGTGCTACAACACTGCTCTTGTCTGCTTAACAGAACATAAACAGATTCCTCTGTAAGTGCTGAATAACGACCCTTGCAGGTGGTCCTGTATGAATACCTCTACCTATGGGGATAAACAGGTGGAATTTAGGTTTATAGAACAAGGGAGTGAAGGTCATTTGGCTTAGCCCGGCTCCTCTCCCCTTTTTGGAGGTATCTATACGTAGCAATTGACTGTGCCTTGGGAGCAAGAAAGAGGCACGTATGCTTTATTACTTTGACACTGTTTTTATTTGAATCTTGAGAGGGGTATCTGTCTAACATAGGACTGTTTTCCAAATTGGTAGCTGCAGAAGGACTAGGAGCTCTCTTTGGTCTTGTATTGTGTGCATGCATGTGCACATAGATGCAGGAGGAAGCAGGGGAGGGGGTCTCAAGCACTCATGGGTCAGTCCTTTGGTAGGACAGGTTTTCCTGAAAAAAACTACATACTCAGTAGTATGCACTGAGATGACAATGAAAGCCCCCTGTGGAGCCTACAAGAACCAGATTATGTATAGATTATACTTTCAAATCTGAGTGGTGAAGTAGCAATCACCTGGGTAAATACTGAATTTTTTTAATTTCTTTTTTCATCTTGTAACTTTATGGCTGTACTATGGACATTTTTGTTTAAGATAGAGCTCCCTTTTTGCCTTTCATTCCTGATCCCTGTCCGAGTCCTTTTTCTCTCCTTACCCCTGCATTCTCTGCATAAAAAGTCCTGATAGATAAAACCTTACCAGGGCTGGATCCGTTTGATAGGACTGCATTCTCGTGTTTCAAATTCAGGCAGTTGTGCTAGGTTCAGGCAGTAATTGTCTAAAAGATTGCTGTAGGCATAGTAAACTTAGATGTTACCAAAATAAACTTTTCAGAATTTTTCTGTTTCATAATCATGCTTGTTAAGCTGAGGGAGGATAAATAAGGACAAACAAATGGTATTTTTGTTGCAACATTCAAACCAGTGCACATGTAACCAGTCAGTGAGACAACTGGTCTGTCTGGACTGAGGGTGCTGTGAATGTGTCTCTGGAGCTGTGTACCAAGGATTGAGCTTGGTTTTTGTGTCTTGTGGGAGAACTTCTGTATGATTTTGTTCTTTTTAAACAACAATAGGAGTTTCCCATTGTTGGTATTCTTTGTATGTTTGTGGCTTCCTTATATGTTTCTCAGAGTTGCTAGTCTTAGCTTCCTACTTTAAGAAGTCTCTGAAGGCAGGCTATCTAAATATGGAAACATGCTTTACAATTAGCATCTTTCCTGATTGGATGTCAGCATTTCATGCACTAACATGACATTTGTGTATGCAGTTGTGTAATTCTACATTCAATTTTTGTAAACACTGTTTCCATGTGAAGGTGTTAAGACAATATTTTTCTCCTTGAAATGTGTAATTTCTGTTGAATATTGGAAAGTTGTTTTTTTTTTTTCAGGAACTCAGTAGTGATTACACTAGCTTTTTTTTTTTTTTTGCAGTTCTTGGTTCCTTTTGTGTAATTTCAAAATAATAGTAATTTACATAGATGATACATACTTTACTACATTGTAACAATAACGTAATTTTTCTTCTCCTCCAGGAATTGTGGTGCTTGGATTAAACAGATCTCATGCCAAGAATGCACTTAGCAAAAATCTTGTAAAAATGGTAAGTGAAAAGAATAGTTTTTAGTATAAAGGTGAAATACTGGAATGAAGCACTTTAAAAAAGTGTTTGGTTACTCCCCTTCCTCCTTTTCTCTGTAGATGTCAAAAGCTGTGGATGCTTTGAAATCTGATAAGAAAGTACGAACTGTTATATTCCGGAGTGAAGTCCCAGGGATATTCTGTGCTGGTATGCAAACTTAATTTTCCTGAGAAGCTGGAAGTCTGTATCTCTTAATGCACAAAAAAAAAGGCCCAGATTCCAAGGAAACATGTCTTTTCTTATATTCATCTCAGTAGCAAACAAAACGTTTTTGTATATTTTTCCTCAGTTGTTGACAAGAACAAAATATTGGGTTTATTCTTTCTGTGTCATAAAGTGTTTCAAAATATGTAATAGTTTATTCATGGTGGTGAAAAATCATCTAATTGAACTCCTAGAAAATGTTGCAGTATAAGTTTCAAATAATACTAGAGGCCATATGAGGAGGCTTTGTAGAAAGCTCTATCCAACCTGTATTTTAAACACATTAAAATGAATTTATAATTAAAGAAACATATATAAACTTAAAATTTCATGATGAATATGCATGTTGCTGCAGGCTGAATGTGTTCTCAAATTAAAAACAAATCAAATCAAAAAGCACACACCCCAACTCACATATCCAACAGTACATGCATCTTGCCAAAGTGTTCGGGAAAACAAAAGCTCTCAGCTACCAGAGGCTGGGAAGCAGAATTTGTCAATATATCAAGATCAGTTCATGCAGTATCTTTAGTGGATATCAGGTGAACAGTCCTATTTTCAAATGTGTCATTCAGTCCTTACTTTATTCAAATTTAATTTAAATCCATTTAAAACTGAAAACAGAAGTCAGTTTATTCTTTCTAATGTACAAATAGAACTGAACTGTCAAGAAAGGGATCAGTTCTGGAATTTTTTGGTTCGTTTATCTGGTCCTTGTGCTAGATAACACCACATAACATAATTATTTCTCTTTTAAATACAAAATAGTTTTTTCCATTTTTTATATATGTAACATACCTAAAGCACTTTTAGTTGAGTTTAAAATTTTTTGTTGCTTTCAATAAGTCTGTTTTCATGCAGAAACGGTTCGTCACAAGACTTGTGAAAAGAGTTGTCTTGAAAACACAGAACAATCAATTCAGTATTTAGTAGTACATAAAAATAGGTTAAATGTGTATGTGTTAATCAGCATGTTTAATTTAAAGGTTGTATCTTGTTTTAAACCAACAAATTTTAAAAGTTGGTTACTTGTAGTCTCAGGAAAAAAAGGTTTTAAAATTGTAGTTTTTAAACTGATGAAGAATGCATCATCAGAGCAACATGTGAATGGGGTTTTAAGTTAGGTGTTGTATACTTCATATAAAAAGGGGGCTGTTGACATTTATTATCAACTGTTGTGTTAACTATTTTTTTAACATTCTTGAATTTTATATTAGTATTCTACAGGAAATAGGAGAGCAGAAATACTGATTTTGAGGGAGAGTATCTCAGGTATGCTATTAATATTGTGTTTATGAGCTCCAAGTACTTTTCCAGTATTTGTTGGCTGACTCTTCAGAGCTGTTTTGGTATTAAAATTTAACATAGTCATTGTTGCTTGTTTGTCTGTCTTACAAAAAAAAGCAGCTCAGAGTATGTGTATACAACTGACAGTAGACAAGAGGCAAGGATCTTTTTGTTAGACATTAGGAAGGAAAACTAGCCCTGAAAAGAAAGCTCTGGAAGACAAGAACTGGATAGCTATACCTGGATCTTCATTCAGGGAGTAGGAATAGGGTATGGGCTTTGTGTCTATAATTTTTAAAAAGTATGGATAAAACAAGGGTCCTAAGAAAGGAGATTCTGGCAGGTGAGCCAGTGAAATAAGGAATGTTCCAACAGTGGTAACTGAAATTCAGTGTGAACCAGAATATTTGAGGCAGATTTTGTCAATGAAAATAGGCAGAAAAAGCTCAGTGGATGGATGGATTGCTTCAGTAGATGACTTTAAAGGGTGTCTCTACTGAGAATGAAAATAGAGAAAGTGTAGTGGATTGTGGAACAAATAGGTAACAGTTTAGGGAAGTAGGATGAAGGGAGAAATATACTGGATCTAAGAAGGCGTTTTCTGGAGGGGACTTACTCAGGAAATTCAGTGGAACAGAAGAAAGTGTTTTCGAACTTAGATGTTAAGGGAGAATGTGTTGTTTCAAGAACACTTAATTTTCCTAAAAAATGCAAGGATCATGTGGTGAAAAGTCATATTTTCTGAGACATTATAGTGCTATTTGGTTAGGCTAATCCTGTAACGTTTATTTTACTTTTTTGTATTTCCTCAATTATGTTTCGCTTGCATGTATGGGAATGTATGTTTTTAAAAATACATTTTAATGACTTTTTGGACCACCATCTGATGTTTTGCAGACTGCATATTGAGAAACTTTGTCCTAGAATGTAGTTCCCTTTTATGTGTGAAATTAAGTCCAAGATCATTAAATCTTGCTATTTTTCAGGTATCAACAAAAATCTGTGAAAGCCACAGACCAAGTGTCTTGTTTCTTTCTAGGGCCTAGTCCACCAAAAATGACATCCAACTGTTTTTCACAAAATAACAGTATGGATGGTTAAAAGTTTTAAACTCTGTTGATGCTTGATGTGGATTTGGGTATGATTCAAAATTATGGAATTTTCACATGGTGAAATGGGAGAGGAAAAAAACCAGGAACTGTATAAAAGAATATAGAGTTCTGCCACAAATCATACTGTTTCATTTCTGCATAAAAACTCACTTTGAGTCTTTTACTACTATTTTCTCTGTATCTCCTTTTTTATACTCCATACATCCATGGGTGCAGAAAGTGCGTCATTAATGCTCTAGCACTGATCAGAAGGGACACCTAAAAGTCAAAGAATTGCTTGGCTGGGGTTAAGGATTACTGTATCTATAAGCAGACTATGTCTATGAGTAATTATGTCTATGAGGGGTTCTTGTGCTTCCATTAGAAGTGCTCTGGCACTGAATCACTTCTTGGCTGCTTGTTTCTCTGTTTGAAACCAAGTAAGTATTGGCCTTTCTGGAGTGAACATGTATGACCAGTCCTGGCCTATGTAAGTTGAGGCTGTGTATGTGCCCAGTTCTGCAGCCAAAGCAGTAGGTCTGTTCAGGAGTGTTTTTATTTAATGTCAGTGTTCCATTCTTGAGAAAGACGCAGTCTTGTGTATGGAATAAGGCAGGTGTCCCATGGGTAGAATACCTGTGATCAAGTAGTCATGGGTTATGCTGTATTCACACAAGGGGCTGAATTACATTAACATAGGCAGTTTGAATAGCTTAATTTTTCATTAGTAATGTAATTTTAACACATATATATTGGCAATATTCCTTAGGGACTTTTTTGTGAGTGGATTTTCAGGATTTTTCACCTTAATAATTTTCTGGAAGTGTGCATGCATAATACTGTTGGGAGATATGGTACTGAGGGGAAGGCAGGAGAGAGCATCCATAAGTTGTTGCAAAACCTAATTTTGGAATGGTGATGTATTCACAGAATCACAGAATGAGTCAGGTTGAAAGGGACTACAGAGGTGTCATCTGGTCCAACCTGCCTGCTCAGTCAGGGTCATTCTGGAGACAATTTACAGCTTCTTCTGATTGGAATGATATGAAGTCTGAAAGAAGGTAGAAATAAAATATATTGCCCAAGAGCTACTTTTCTTGGTTTTCAGTGTTTCATAATGACTTTGGTCCGAAGAGTTGAACAAGCTAATATTGCACCTTAAGGCTTTTAATTTCCTGAGGTTTTGAATAAAAGACAAAATAATAGAACTCCTCATTTTTATAGAATTTTATGTTTGGAAATGTTTTGTCATGCTGAAGCCTGCTGCTCCCTTTTTTCCTCTCTATCTCTTCCACTCTTGTCAGTGTTTTTGATGATGTGAAATGCAGATTAAGCTATATTTTGCAATTGAAAACTATGGATATTTGAGATCAGGTAACATTCTTTTTGAACAGTTTTATGTGTTGATGGTTGCAGTGATTAAAGAAACAGACTACTTCCATATTCTTTTCCTTCAGCCTTCACTTGCTGTTCTTCCTTGTGCTATTGTTTCTCTTAGGACTGTCATGTTCCTCCAGCCCTCTTTTCATGTCCTGTCAAGAAGGCACTTGCATATGTGTTAAAAAACTATGGCTCATGTGTTTGTCTCAGGCAGTAACTTATTGGCCCATAGTCAGTGTACAGGTCTTGCTGATAAATAAAAGCCCTTGTTACTGTTTTACCATGCAGAGTAGCTCCTCTGGTGCCTGACCAAGGAGGACAGTTGCTTAACTCGTACTGTTCCAGTCCTGTCAGAGATTGTTTCTTTCCTAATAGTCCACATGTGAGTTGTTGTCCATTTCTCTGCGTCCACCCACCCTCTGTTGATATGCAGAAAAATTTTGCCGTCTCATACAGGAGAAGAATGAAGTGTTGTGAATCCCTAGAGGAACACACTACTTCTGGATTTCCTTTTGTATGGCAGAGTTAGAAGAGCTCTCTGGGATAGGAACTTGTAACTTCTTGAGATTTTTGTGGTGATTGTGTTTAGAGTAAAAGTGTTAAGGACTGTCTCTTCCATATTGTTTTTCCAAAGTGGACTGGACTAACTGAAATAGAGGGTGTGAGAATGAAGGGTTATTTGCTTTGTATATGCGTGCATACCAAGAGAGCAAGCTTTAGGATAGTTTTTACTTGATATATTTGAAAAAATGTTCTTTGGAGATCTTATTTCAGAAATCTTTGAGACAGAATACAGTCAGTTAGCTTTTTGTTGTTGTTGTTGTAACAGGTTTTCAAGACAATTTGAAAGATTTCGGTATTGGAGCTCTTTAAACCATTTTGACCTGAACGTTACTGCAGTTTGGCCAATAAAACACTCTCTTGGAAAAGCAGAAGTAATCTTTCTGCCAGCAAAAATTCATCACTTGAATCTATGGTGTGAGTAAAGCCAACCCAAATGCTTTTCCTGTTAGCATAAATTGTCTGCATGAAAATTTTCTTTCCAGCAGGGCTGAATTGGCTGTATGCTGTCTAGGTCCCGGCTGCCACTTCCAGCTGGTGTAGTTTTCCTGGCAGAAGTTTGTGAAGCAGACAAACCCGGTAAGGCAGATCTTGAAGACTTCTTTGTTTATGAGGTTTTGAAGTGAAGGAGTAGAGGAGTTCCATTATATCTCTTAAATACTTGACCTACTCCTATTTTTGTAGTATTAGCAGGACTAGTAGGGAGGTATTATTGTGGGCGTAGTCTGCTTTTTGCCTGCAGTCTCTGTTAAGTGAGCAAGGAGAGAGTGTATATTTTCCCAGGGCATATTTTGTCCTTCATATTCCAGCTCCTGCACAGACACTTAAGAGAGTTGGTGTATTACTTCACTCTTCCCTTCTGAGGATTGAGGTCACACATGAAAGGGTTTTCGTGTCTTCTGAATATTTTTATTGCTGTACGTACATTTCATTCCCCAAAATAAATGCATTCTGATGTAGGCTGTAGCTAGGTTCTTTCTTCTGTTTTTCATTCCAGACTTTCACCAATGTTCAGATTCAGACTGCTGCTAGATGCTTGTAGACTGTTAGGCTCAGTGGCAGTTGCATTTCCCCTAAAGCACCATCAGTTAAATGAAATGTGGCAAGTTGGTCAGCCATGTGTCAGTTATGTCTTGTGAGTGTGTGCACAGTAATCTGTTAGGTTTGGATTCTACACTTCCATTTGTCTGACATAATTTATTTTGCTGCTTAATTTTGTTGTTGTTTTTCTGAAAGAACTAATTCTTGTCATGGTTTTCTAGAGCACATGTTGAACAACTGAACCAATAAAGAGTGCAGTTGGGATTGTGGTTTGATCCCCAAGTCATAGATAAAAAAATTACAATAACAATATCTGGTTTACATATCTTTCTTTCGGAAGTACCTCAGTCAGTTAACTCCAAATTCTCCTCTACCTTCTACCCTGACAACACATACTGAATTTCAGAAGAAATTGGGATGACAGTGGTTTTTTGAGAGCTAGAAAAGTTAAACAAAAGTTTCTTCTCAGCCCTCCGTGTGTCAGAGCTGCTGTGTACCTAGTTGATCACTTACATATTTCTCATATTGGAATGTAGTTCAGATCACTTTAGCATATTATGTCATGCAGGTTATTTTGCCTAAGTTTACTTTAACCTTGTGGTTACGTTGTAGAACAAGCTATTGGGAGATTAGCAAATAAAAATTTCTTTTAGTTAATGCAGTAAATGGTGGCACAGTAAATAGCTGCATGCTAAGTTATACTTCAAAAATAGAAGAATATGCATATACCTTTTAACTGCTGAAAAAGTACAAGTGGAAGGTCTCCATGAAGTTTTTCACTAAGAATATGAAGCTGTAACTATGTTAGTTTTTTTAATCTGCAAAAGACAGGTTATTCCTGTTAAGGAGGCAGGCACAAGGAGTAGGATAGGAAGTTGGCTGAGTCTGTTCTCAACAGTGCAGCATCTAATCCGCCATGAAACTTTAAGCTAAGAATCACTCGTCTGCCTTCTCATTGGTCATTTCACTTGAGAAAATTACAGAAATTATAGAATTTGTTTTTCATTCATTCAGCTTTTTGAAAGCTATTCTGTATTTGGTAATAGAGCTTTTGAACCATTGTATTGAGTTCACATGGGCCTCTCTGAAAAGAGACCAGGACCTGTCCTGGTACTGGACAGAGTGAGCTGCAGTCAGTTCCAAAACAGACCCAAGACTGTACAGAGCTGAGTCTGTAAGTGGTGCTGGTGGCAACTCAGTGATAGCATGTATTAGACATGGTAGAGAACCACGTGCAGCAGGCATGAGAGAGGAGTGAAAAAAAATGAGAGGGTAACAGCCCTGCAGACACTGAGATCAGTAGGAAGAAAGGGGAGGAAGTACTCCAAGTGCCAAAGCAGAGGTTCCTTTGCAGCCTAAGGAGAAGACCATGGCAGAGCAAGTTGTCCCCCTGGAGCTCATGGAGGACCACACTGGAGCAGATAAGAGCCCTAAGCCCTATGAGGAGCAGGTTCCTGTCAAGTCCTGTGACCTGTGGAGAGCAGCCTTACAGATTTTTGGACAGTTGTGGCCCATGGGGGACCCACACTGGAGGAGTCTGTTTTTAAAGGACTTTCTAAAGTACCCCTTGGAAAGGACTCATGCTGAAGCAGCTCTTGAAGAACTGTGTCCCATGGAAGTCTTGTGAAAGACTGTATGATACCGAAGGGATCCCGTACTGGAGCAGGGGAAAAATGTGAGGAGGAAGGAGTGACAGGGACGAAGTGTTACGGTCTTACTGTAAGCCCCATTTCCTATCCCTGTTGTGCTGTGAAGCAGTTGGAAGAGGTAGAGGAGTTAGTAGTGAACTTAAGCCAGGAAAGAAGGAAGAGTGGGGAAAAGATGTTTTTATTTTGGTTTTTGTTTTTCATTATCCAAGTCTAATTGGTAGTAGGTTACATTTGTCTTTCCAAAGTCCAACCTGTTTTGCCCATGATGGTAACAAGTGAGTGATTTCCTTGTCCTTATATTGATCCACGAGCTTTTAATTGTATTTTCTCTCCTGTCTTACTGAGGAGCAAAATGGAGAGAGCGGCTTTGTGGGCACTTGGCAGACAGCCTAAGTTAACGCAGTTATTATGGATTTTAAAAAATGAGACTGAGACAAGACCTTTGTTTTTGAGGAACTATGAAATTGAGAGTGGATGAGTTATATACAGTCTCAGAGAAACTTGCATAAAAAATGGGATAAAATAAAAGTAGTCCGGAATCTTTCTCTCCAGATGAGTGAGTAGTGGCCAGTACTGTGTCATAAGTACTGTACAGAAGCTGAAGTGGAATAACTTCAACAAAAGAGACTAAATCTGTAGCTGCTTTGTTCCTTTTTTCCATCCCTTATATGAGATGCAGGACACTTTATCAGGCTTGTGCATGACATCTGTTTAGATGTCTCTCTTTTCCTACATTGTGTGCTCTAAAGCCTTGTCTATGAAATATTATGTATTTTTCTCTAGTTTTGAAGTTCTCTAATGACAAATTTAGTTAGTTACTCCTATAATACCAGGAGCAATTTATAAAAATATTAAATTTCTATCTCAGAGAGACTCTGTTCTTCCACTGAATGAAGACAATTTCAACTGAAAGTACTTTCAACTGCCATGTACTTCTCTCTTGTGTCAGAGTTTTTCTTAGGGTCTAGTGGAAGTAGAGACAATTTTTTTCATAACTAATATTACCATAGCATAAAACTTTAAAAAAAAATGTTTCTGGTAATTTGATGTATTCATCTGGGATACTAGTTGTGGATTTATCTCTGCAATTTTTCTTCCTTTTTTGGTCTTGAATGAACTGTAGGCCATAGCTAACTGTGATTTGTGAGCACAAAATAAACACCAAATTTAAGATCCGGCCATTAAGAAAAATAAGTTACGAAATCCAGCTAGAGAGTCATCCTTTTAGCAGTATTTTTCCTCGATCGATGTAATTTTGAGATTTGTTTTTTCAGGCCAGTGAAAGAGAACACCTGACTGTTCCTTCTCTTATGTGGCTTATGACATCTGATTAAAAAATGGAAATATAAAGGTTCATTTATTCCAATATTATAAGCATTCTTCTTTTTCCGTCCCTAATAGAATTGAAGCCATTTTGAACTTGAGATCCATGCTATTGCTTAAGATTTACTAAAAAGACGCAAATCTATCTTGAGTTGATCCTCTAATTACATGGTGAGTCTTGACAAATAGAATCAACATTCTTGTGGACAGTGACTTAATAGGAGTAATCAAGATAGTGCTTTATTAGTATAATACTTACCAAAGGCTGGACTCTGTAATACAGTCACATGGAACTACAGAATCTAGTTCAGTTACTTGAAATGTGGCGTTATTTTATGTGATGGATATCTGTATTTAGAACTAATTTTGAGCAACAGAGGGCTACACTATACCTGGTGTCATTCAGCTGGCTTAAGTGTGCTAAGAAGTCTAAAAGCAGAATTGAAGTGTGCCTTTGAATGTTGGAGAACACAGTGTGGTTGTGGTAAGTTTTACCTCCTCATTAAAATAATATACTTTTAAACAAATTTTTGTGTTTTAGTAATATGATGAATTGTTTTAGGCTTTTAGTCCATTACAACAAAGGTACACAGTGCAATATTTTCTGGAAATATTTTTTCAGTAAAAAAACCCTAAAATACTAAAAAGATTAAATTCTAGGTAAAAGAGATATTTCTGACTGGGTAGCATTTGATTAGTCCTTTAATTTATCCAGAGGAGTGTAACAGGAAACAGGAATGACTTTCCTAGAGCCATTAAAAAATATACAAGCATGGGAAAAATGGATCAAATCGAATGCCTTAAATTATTACATTGATATATTAGGTACAAAATAATTTGTTATGTTCTGGAGAAGTAGTCACAAAGCACAAGAATACTGGTGATAAGAGAAATTTATTTGTTTTGATTCTGTGTACAGCAGTCAGAGAAGTTCTCAGGTTATCCTCTTTAGAATAGCTTTACAGAAAACTTAGGGAGACAAATTTCTGAAGGAAACACTTGACCATCTTTCATGCTAAGTAGTGTAAAAATTTTGGAAGTGCATCTTGTTTTTTAATGGAAAATAGAGGGTTTGAGCCTGACTTTAGACCTAGGACTTTTATCACCAAATGACTGAAAGTCATTTAATTAGTGAGAATAAATATAACCGTATACTTACAAATAAGCAAATCAGATAGGAACCTGAACAGCTGGAGAACCTCTGCAGTTTCGTGAGTTGCTTGAAACTGACACAATGCTCAAGATCTTTCGAATTGTTACAGAAATGATACGGAAGTCTCCTGAGTAGAAATTTGTAGTGACTTGGTGTGCAAACTTGACACAGAGAGGAGCTGTGGAGAAGGACCTTCAGCGTAAAGCAGAATTTTATCAAAGTGACATCTTGTCAAGATGATTATGAATCAGTGAAAGGTACCTCACTTGAATACGTAGAATAGAGAAACATGCACACAAACCTTACTTAGAGTGCTATAATAAATTTTCAAATAGTGAAATCTTTTCTGGAGTGGATTTTACCAGAATAGACTAAATTAAAATGGAAAAGATACCAGATGGATGCAGAACATTTTATATTGGGAAAACTGTTCAGCAACGGGTGTCCTTAGGTAGTTGGACAACTTGTTTTCCCATTTGGTCTTATAAAGAGACTTCACTTTCTGGACATAAAATTTATCACATTTTTTATTTCAAAATTTAGAGAATAATCAGAAATAGTTTTGCTCTGTATTTGTTTGTCTTCTTTTTCTAATATGCTTCTCAACGGTTTGGTCCACAGGTGTCTCTGGTGATGTCACTAGCTTATTGCAGCTTTTGTTGCTTGGAAATACCACTTTAATGGCTATGCTGTGTATGTGGTGCAACTACAATGCATTTAATTTTGATTTTAAAAGAATTGTTCTGTAGTATTTCTAGCATATATTTCCACACCCACGTTTTCTAGATTACATGAGTAGATGAATTCCTGCATTTTGTATGCTTGTTACAGTTGGATTTGACTTTTGGAATATAGTCCTTGTGGCACTGCTTAGAAGTCATGTTGAATTTTACTTACAGCTACTCATTGAAATGCATCACACTTTTTTCCCTCTTTTTTTAATCCTATATCATTGAAGCATGAAATTAGATGACTCTTGGCATACATGACACCATATAAAAAATTTCTCTAATACCCTGCGGGTTAGAGATATGTTGATGAACTTGACTGTCATAAAAAAAGACTTAACTGGAAACTTGCATAACCATCACCGGACTGCTTCTGGTGCTTGGATCAATGTGTGAGGACTGTGGGGTTCAGTGCTGCTACAGTTCTTGATTTAGTACGGTAGAGTAGTGGATAAGATGCTGTATTGGAACAGTTTTATTTCTGTGGAAGTGAACAAAATTGTCTTGGTATGCTTGAGTTTCTCCTGTTCAGGAAAATCCTTAATATGGCATAATTTGTCATCTTTAACAAGCTATAAGTTGTATTGATTCCTGCAGGTGTACTAAAGCTAGTTAACTATTGATTTAATCTTTAAAGCTACAGGAATGTCTGTGCAGTCATCATTGGTATCTTTTCACTTTTTGAAGTCACAGGGCAGTTCAGGTGAGTTCTCTTGATATCCATGTATGTATCAGCTTTCTGTACCTCTCCATAGGTATTTTGAAGTATTTGAGTTGTTTTGCTTGTGGTTGATGTGAGCACTAACAAATGCCATAAGTACTTGTG
This sequence comes from Sclerurus mexicanus, assembly GCA_013396755.1. NCBI lineage: Eukaryota > Metazoa > Chordata > Aves > Passeriformes > Furnariidae > Sclerurus > Sclerurus mexicanus. Next base: position 238,830 of record VWZF01003766.1, read on the forward strand.
GTTTTATCTCTAGAATTTGTACTGGGCATGGCTGGGGTAGAGTTCATTTTCCATACAGCAGCCCATATGGTGTTGTGTTATAGATTCATGAACAAAACAGTGCTGAAAAGACACCAGCATTTTAGTTATCACTGAACAGTGCTTGCACAACATCAGGGTCTCCTCTACTTTTCACTGTGTCAGTCAGTCAGCTGAGGGCTGGCAAGAGCCTGGAAAGGTACACAGCTGACACAGCCAACTTGAATTGAGAAAGGGAATATTCCATAAGGTATGACATCATACTCAGCAGTACAACTGGGTAGTTGTTCTTCCAAAGTAGACCTTACTCAGGATTGGAGAGGTATTGGTCTACTGGTGCTGAATGATTGCTTTTGCATCATTTGTTTTCTTTCTTTTTTCGCCCCCTATAGTTATTGAACTGTCTTTATCTCAACTGCAAGGTAGATTTCCATACACACCCATTGTTCCTTTTATCTTCTCCATCCTGCTGGTGCACAGTGAGAAAGCAGCTGAGTTGGTGCTTATCTGCCATCCAGATTGAAAACTATGGTTTTGTCAGACATCAAAAATGAAATCTGGAGTCATTAGCTGGATTAGTTCCAAAAATGTCCTGTAATGAATACCAGCATAATGTTACTGTACTCTTTGTAGCTTTGCTAGAGGGATGCATGAAGTAACTTTAAGCCTGTTCCGGCAGGTGTTGCAGCCCTAGAGCATTATTTGTTTTTCCCATTCTGTTTTCAAAGTGCAGTGATGAATTCTTAACTAAGAACTTATTATTTAGGGAGGTGCTTCTTAGCTATTTTTAATCCAAAAGTAACTTTAGCACTCTTCAGGTAGAAACACAGGTTTTGGAAAAATATTCTTTCTGTCCTCTAGCCCTTCATGGTTAGCACTTTGCACAAACTTTGAGATATTATTTATGGGGATTGTTATTCTCACTTCTTTAAGTGTGAACACTTCGATTTCTATCTGGAATTGCAGAACCTTGGAGTATTAGGTATTAGATTATGAGTTTGAAATGTATTCCTAAATTACAAAATGTTGTTTGGTTATCTTTCTTTATAGATCTCATCAGCAATGTGGTTTTGCTTTAAGCCTTTCATTTCAAGTATCTCCATTTAGGATGGAGAAGAAGTTCTCTATATACATTTAATTTTTTATTTTTATTTTTTTTGGGGATCTCCTAAAAGCTGGATTAGTATCCTAACTGGCATAAAGACAGTTCAGGAACTTTATTTTTCCACACCACTTGCATCTCTTGTAATAAATACATTTTTAGATTCCCAAGACAACTTTGCATATTTTGAAACAAAATTTTATTTATTGCCCAGACAATATACATGACTGATAGATAGAATTTTTTAGTATCAAGTTGTCCATGGTTTGGTGATTATAACAGGTTGTCATGGGTTTCTCTGATTAGAGTTATTTTTTTTTTTAAGAGAAAGATTGGCTTCTGTTGGAAGCCTCTGGAAGTTTCCCTCCATCCTATAGAGCAGAGCCAATGAGGGCCAGCTCCGAGGAAAACTTCCTGCTTTTGAACCATTAAGTTACGCCCCTGCGTGAAAACATATTTAAGAAGCTGATGCGCAGTTAAAAAGGGGCAGCCATGGATTAACAACATCACAACGCAGACATCAAGGTCAGTGCAGGAGGAGAAGAGGAGAAGGAGGGGGAGGGACCCCACGGATCAGGGAGAGGACTTAAAATTATTTTTTCCCTGACTACGTTGGTGATGACCATGGTGATTACGAGCTGTCCCCTCGAAGCCCATGGAATCCATCGGGGTGCAAAGACCCCCCTGCCGGAGCAGGGGGAGGCATGAAAGAGGCTGTCGCTTAGCAGGAGGCCCCCAAGGTGGAGTGGTGCCCTGCAAAGATTTGCGACNTTTGCCCGTGGTATTAATCAAAGCTCCTCTTTCGGTTGTTATCTCTAGTCGTAAATTCCTAGCTGATTTTCTTTTCCCTTCCTCTGGAAGGTGAAAAGTGTGGGGGGAGAAAGGCCTTGAAACAGTTTTGCTGGACACTAAGCATTTATCGGGGAGTCAAACCACCACACAGGTTAGTAGGGGTGTTTGACTGAGTCCAGCATGGTCCCTTGAGGTATTTAAAAGATGTGCAGATGTGACACTTAGGACATAGTTTAATGGTGGACATGGCTGTGCTAGGTGAACAATTGGACTCGATTCAATTTTCAGATGTTGGCTAGAGCTTTTGCTGCAGTTTCAGGGCATGTACATGGATCCATTTTTTTGTCAGAAATTACACTCACTCATCTGTGCTCTATATAAAATGGTTTAAAACTTTGCAGTTTTAAAGTGACTAAAACCATGTGAAGAACACTTTAACAGAAAGATACAGATTATTGATTGGCATTGATAATACTAAAGAGATAAGGATAACCTTCGGCTAGGCCTTTGCTACCCAGAACATTGCTGGTGAATGCATTTGTTCTTAGGTGAGGAACTTAATTATTTTTAACTTCTATTATGAACCTCTGAACATTTGACTTTCCCACTGCAGTGTCTAAGGTCCAGATGTCCTACATAATTATTAAGTCAAATTGAGCAGTCCCTTCCATTTGAAATACTCATTTCATATCTGTGGGTATTTGTCATGTTGCTTTGTGAAGAAAGGATGCTGGTTTTTTCACAGTTGTCTGAGGCAGGTTGTCATTGTACGCTGTGTATGAGTTAAATAACCCTTTATTCTGGTGTACTAAGTGCCTGTGGCACCTCATTTCTTTACTGTGAGGGAACTGAGCCTGCTTTGCCATTTATATCCTTGGCTGAGAACCTGCTGGCAAAAATAATTTGATCTCATGTGCTTGGTGGTCCTGGAAATAGAATACATGTGCGCAACACATGGAAAAAATAGTTATTGCATGGTAAAGAATTCTTTTTCACTTGCTCTTTAAGAGAATAAATAAAATGATCATGTAGCAGAGATATTTAGACATGTCTGAATCTATGGCATTTTCATCTTAAGACAGTTTGCAACAGTTTCATACTTGCTTTTGTAAATGGCATTGAATAGGGCACAATGTTACTATGTATATGTCTATATGTGCTAATTGCGCACATTTATGAAGAAAAACTTCGAATAAGTAGAAGAAATGCTACGACTTTTAGTCAGATCCTGCCTGTTGTAGCAAAATACAATGCCCCCCACATTATTTAATAATAAAAAGTTGCAGGTAGGTAGTTAGTTGTTTACACTGTTCCTCAGCATCTTCCAGTGCAACATAGATAGTTTATGTTACTAGTGAAGCATCAGGGTTTTGTAGGATGTAAGAAATTCAGATCTAATGTAGTATTTTGTTGGTATTTTACCTTGTATTTGTGGGATTCCTGTCACCAGCTGGAACGTACTGAATGCATGTGGATGGACATGGTTTTTAAGCGATTGAGCTCTGGGCACAAATATCCCCAATCTGTATAATTTGTTAAGCCCCACCAGATGGCAAGTAATATTCCAGTATAGTATCTCCTTTCCTTTTCTTTCTTTTTTTCTATAAAGCAATTTGCTGACAAGTCTATTAGATGGTCTTTTAAAAATAGAAGAGATCAAATAACTCTGAAGTATCTTAAAATAACAAGTCCTTAGAAAATAGGATTGAGTTTGCAAATATTAGTGCTGAAAATATGTTCAGTGGATGGGAAATTTTGCTATTTGCAAGCACTTTGATTTATTTTTCTGACTTAGTTTGAAGCCTTTGGGGACGGTGTGAGTAAGGGGAAATACTTCTTGTGAGCTGCTTAACTTGGTGTTGTGAGAAATAGAATTGCAGCTGCTGTTTTCATCTCTGACTTTTGTGTGAACAAAAGATAATTAAGAGATGTTTCTACTCATGTAACTACTTACTAGTTGTTACTTTCACATAGTATTGTTTAGAACGGCAAAAATTTGACCTTGACTGCTGGCTCAGTATTAATATGAGCCGGAGATGTTTCTGCAGCAATGCCAGCCATTTTAATGCCTTTTTTTTTTTTTTTGTCGTTCAAGCTTTAAGCTTTCTGAATAGACTTCAAGTGGCCAAAGCTGTGCTCTATTCTTGAACCTTGAAGGCTTTTCTTCTTGAGTTCTCCCACAAAAATCCTTGTTCTTCTTACCCGGTATAGGTTAAAAAGTTCTAGTCAAACTCATTTTTTTTATCATACAGAGTCTTTCTAAGGCCATTACTTCAAATCTTTCCTCCACTTTGTTTGTGGTCTGGTGTATGCATCAAGAATTATCATCTTATAATTGGGAGGCAACAAGACATGATTATTGTTGCAGACATTCTTTACAAGATGTCTTTATTTTTATATAACTGTGTATCATTTACATGCTTCTTTAAATGTTCCATTGAGAGTATCACTTGCTGCATAGCTGCAAAGAATCCAGTGTCATTGAATCTTGACCTGCTGGAAGTTTCCAGCTAATATTCCAATATGACTAAGTCTTGCAAAAAGATACTGGGTGATGCCCTCAAAATTAAGGGATTGAATGAAGGGTAGGGAAAGAGAAGAAAAAGGCTTTCACCCATACCTTTGTCGGCCTAACATTTCAAACTGTGGTTTTTCTCAGGAAGAACTCCTTTCTTTAATTGGATGTATGCCTGAGTACTATCTTCAGGACTTCTTTAGAAGAAATTCTGACTTTCTCTTTTTTACCACATTAGCACACTTCCTCCTTTTCTATTTACAGCTCATAAAACTGGGTGTGCTGTTAGTTAACTATTTTTGTACTTACTGCTAATCAAAATAGATAAACCTAGCAGTATCAATTCCTTTTAACGTTAAAAAACCTTATATGCAATGGTCAGATATATGGTATATGCAAAGTATTTGAGTCAGTCATCTGTAATAGTGCTATGAAAGATGTCGGTTTTTTTGATTACGGAACTTACTAGAAATCAAACAGCAGGTTGATGAAAATTTTGGGTGTGTTCATATTTTTTTGAGATGAAAGGCTTAGTACTACTTACTAAGAATGTTTGGTCTGAACATTTATGGTTTGAGAAGAATGAAGAATCTCAGCACTAGTGAGTTTTAGGAATGCTCTCTTATGAATCAGAAGATAGAAAACTGTGTGTCAGTTGCCATTATAGAGGTTAGATACTAGCAAAGCTATTGCAGTGGATACGCATTAATACTATTGATACTATTTTTTTTAAGTAGTTAGAATAGCCATACATTATTATTCCATTAAGTAATTAGTTTTAGTTCTTTGTTTACAAAGCAAAAACTTTGGTGCTTGTCTCTTGAGAGGTTTTTGTTATGGAAGGTGTAGAATAAATAGAAATCACAATTGATGATTGCACCATTAGTTTGGAGCTAAATAATAGGGTAAAAAATGCAGCTTTTATGGTTGTCGTATTTGATCTTCGCTATTCTGTGTAAGAATTCAGTTATGTTGAATGTAGCAGTTCTTCTAGTGAAGGTTGAGTTTGAAAACGAAAGGTGGTTTGAGGAAGTTGGGTATTCAGACTACCAGAATGACTAAAGAAGTACTTCTGTAATCTTGTTGTGGAAATAATGTAGAAATAAAGGCTGTATAGGAAATAGCTTTACTTTTTTCTTTTGTTTTGTTTAAAAAGAAAACACTCTATATTGAACAGTAATTGCAACATATATTGCTTTTTGTTAAATGCTGATATTTATCATTATCATGATATAAACTCATGGTCTTGTCCTGTGGCTGGGATGTTTTATGGGGTATTATTCTAATATTGGGGCAAATAGGTTTGTCAAGATCTGGTTGTTCTAAAGGCCTTTTTTTATGGCTCCTAGCCACTTACTAGCTGACCTTCACTGCTACCACCATCTTCTGGATCTTTTCCACTAATTTTTTATCTATCTGCAGCCTTTGTGCCTGTCTTCTGCTAGTCCTGATTTGTTAGACTGACAGAAGTCACTAGAAGTGAGACATAGCACAGAATCAAAATTAATATTGTTGTAATTTACTGTTTGGAAACAGGTAACTACTATTCTTGTACCTTTCCACCAGTACTAGTGTAATGGTTTAACCCCAGCTGGCAACTGAGCACGTGCAGCTGCTTGCTCACTCCCTCACCAGTGGAATCAGGGAGAGAATCAGAAGACTAAAAGTGAGACAACCTGTGGGTTCAGATAAGACAGTTTAGTAGGAAAATCAAAAGCCATGCACACAAGCAAAGCTAACCAAGGGATCAATTCACTGCTTCCCATGGGCAGGCAGGTGTTCAGCCATGTCCATGATAGCAGGGACCCATCAAATGTAGTGGTGACATGTGAAGACAAACATCATCACTCCAAAAATCCCCAGCTTCTTCCTTCTTCCCAGCTTTATGTACTGAGCATGACGTCATGTGGTATGGAATATCCCTTTGGTCAGTTTGGGTCTCCTGTCTTGGCTGTGTCTTCTCCAGCCTTCCACGCACCCCCAGCTTCTCTTCCCAGCATGGCAGTATGAAAACCAGAAAAGGGCTTGGTTCTGAGTAAGAGCTGAACACCAGTAGCAAAAACATCTCTGTATTAACAACACTGTGTTCAGCACAAATCCAAAATGCAGTCCCATACTAGACACTGTGAAGAAAATTAACTCTACCCCAGCCAAAATGAGCACAACTGGTCTCTTTTATGTGTCATGGAGGAAACTGCATGAAGCCCTGCTGTGAGGAGAGGGACTCGAGGACTGACTCAGGCAGTTAGTAGATGATGGAAGAAAACTGATTGGTGTTTGTGAAAAAATGCATTTTGTTTTTAAGAGGTGAGGTTAATATCCTTATAATGATTCTTTTTTTCCCCCCTTCTGCAAAAGAAGATGAATTCAGGAAAGGCATGTGAGGTGTTTGCTGCCTTTTTTTTTTTTTTGTTTTGTTTTGCAGTAGAAAAGGTTAGCAGGAGGAATATTGTTGGGTGTGTCTAAATTTAGAGCTGGACAGACAGGGTGGAAAAAGAGCCAGCTGACTTTAATCTATATCTACTCTGAATTTGCATAGGCATTGGAAGGGGATTCTAGAACTTTTATATATGAAGTTAGTAATTTATATTCAGGATTCCTGGATTTGAAGTGGAAACCTGTGTGAATTACCACCTGGGCCTTTCACAAAGGCTTGGAATTCAAAAGCTTAAAAGAAGAAAAAAGGCAAAACCCTCCTCTCCCCCCAAAGTTGTGCTTTCTGAAATATCCTATTCTGGGAACTGATATAGCATCTAGTGCTTTAAATATGCTGATCTGTTTGCAAATTATTGCAAGATATATAAGATAACATATAGTGGTGGAGCTATAGCGCTACCATCTTACCAGAAGGAATGTTTAGGACTGGCATCCTGCCACAGGTTCGAGATATAAAGGAATTGCAGACATTTTGTTTGTTCTTCACAGTTTGATGATTCTTAGGAATGATTCTGTGATGCAAAGGGGATATGTGCAAGAAGTGCAGATATCAAGCCATGCTAATATATGATGAAAATAAGTCTCAGATGGAAGAATATCAGTATCAGTTTTATCTTAAAAATTGTATGTTCACATTTAGAGAACTTCAGAAATATAATAGTCTTACATTAAAAAAATTAATTTTATTTATTTAAATTACTTCCTTCTGTAGGAAATATACATGGCACTATACATGCCAAACTGTTTTTCCCTCAATGAAAATGACTGCTGGGAACATTATTTCTCATTTTGTTTTGAAATTTAAAATACACCTTGCTTTTTATCACAGTCACATGTAAGTGCATTTTCTTTGTATTCAATGCAGGTGGTATGTGCAAAGATTTCTCTCTGTACAGACGTGCAACAGAATTGATGGTTGCTGTTCAGTAAAGCAAACGATAACAATAGAAAGTAGGTGGTTACTGAAGTTACAAAGGGTGCTTTCTCTTAAATTATTAAAGATGCTTTGAAAACCTTGTGCTAACCATATGTTGTGAACTAATTGCTTAGCTAACATGTTATTTAACATTTTTTATGAAAAATATATCATAATCTCCATAGTATGTTTGTGTAACAGTACCAAAAACTTGAGTGATAACCCAGTTAGATAGGTGTAGGACCAAGTGTTTCCAGCCAGTGACTGTTTATAGCTCTTTGACACTTCAGAGCCACCTCTTTAATATATTAATTCACTGTTTGAGTGAGTCCCATGGTAATGCACTGGTTTTACTTTTGTGAGTACAGTGCATACTCAAATTTCTTCCTAATGCCCAGGAGCGTATGTACCCTTACTTCTATTAATTTCAAATAATTCTGGATCTTTACAGTGTACTGGCTTTCTGAGTATTTAGTGCATCTGAAAAATTGAGTTCTGAATACTTCCATGTAACCTTTGGATTTCTACATTCCATTGTATATGAGAAGATTTTCAGCACTTGCTTTTTGTGATATATTACTAACTTCTTTACTGTTGTTTTTTTGTTTCCTACTTTTGTTGATTTGGCTGGGACAGAGTTAATTTTTGTCTTAGTAGCTGGTATAGTGCTGTGTTCTAAATTCCATATGACAATAATGTTGATAACACATTTATGTTTTGGTTGCTGCTAACCAGTGTTTATGCTAAGTCAAAGATTTTGCAGGTGCACAAAAAGCTGGGAGAAACACAGCCAGTACAGCTGACTCAAATTGACCAAAGGGATATTTCATACCTTGGAACATCATGCCCAGTATATAAACTGGGGGGACTTGGCTGGGAGCTGCCAGTTGCCATTGGGGGTTGGTCTGGGCATTGATGAGCGAGTGGTGAGCCATTGTGCATCACTTGTTTTTTTCCTTGAGTTTTATTTCCCTCTTTTTAGTTATATCAGTTATTGTCATGATGGTTCTTATTTTATAGTCATTATTAAATTGTTCTTAACCCTTTTTCTCTCATTCCCATTCCCATCCCACTGGCAGGGGAGGTGGACTGAGCAAGTGGCCATGTGGTACTTACTTGCCAGCTGGCGTAAAACAGCAACAGAAACACACTAAAATGTAGACATCCAAGTCATGTTTGCCCCATAAAAGTGGTGATCATGTCTGTTTAAGTTCAAACTAAAAAATAAATATAAAGGAAAAATTAAGTATGAGAAGATGTGAGAGTTTGAATAAAACTGTGTGGTAACTTAGACTAAATGTTGTAGAATTCTTTCTTCCTTGAAAGGTTTGAAGGTACTCTACAGCAAAGATGAAGTTAATGTGAATCTTAGATTTTAATTTATCCTTAAGGAATAAGGAAATCAAAAGAAAAAAAAAAGATATTATGCAAAGCCTTGTTTTTCCAACAATATATTGTTCTCTTAGAGATTAATCTTTGAGGAAATGATCTTTTGATATAAATTTTACCTGTTGCATACACATTTGATTTAAAATTAAAATATAAAATCTCAGAGAACAGAAAATGTTGAATAAGCTGTAATGATTTGTAAGGTCTTTCTTTTCAGTAATACTCATAAAAGTAGCTGATCGTTAGAAGCAAGTTGCTGTCTGTTCTTTTTTTAGTATGTATTTTGGTACTGTTTTTTTCACTTTTTCTCCTTAATTTACGATCTCTTATACATCACAACTAAAATGAATGGCTCTTGATGAAATGACGTTTCATTTCTTATAGTTCTGAATTTGTAACTGATTTATAAGTATTGACAGTCAATTTGAATCTAAAGTCTTGAAAATATATAGGAATACATTGGAGTATATTCTGTACATTATTTTCCTGTCTTTTAATCTCTTGAATATCCTTTTTATATTTTTGGAGGAGTTGTTTATTCACCTTACACTTGGAAAATGAGACAGACTTTCAAAGTGCTCAGTTATGCAGAGATATGATTAGGATGGAAGAAGCTCAGCTGGAGTTTGAACTGGCAAAAGGTGTGAAGAGTAACAAGAAAAACTCCTGTAGGTATGGTAGTAGCAAGCATAAGGTCTGGGAAAATGTAGGTCCAGTGACGCATGGAACTGACAGCCTAATTATGAACAGCAAAGGAAAAGTAGAAGTATTTTGTTTTCTCTTTGCCTTGGTCTGCTTGGGAAAGGTCAGCTCCCAAGTCTCTGTGCCAAGAAGCAACAACAAAGTAAGCAGCAAACCACTGACAGTAAAGGAGGACTGAATTAAGGTCCAGCTGTACCAGTTGAACACATACACATGAACAGGATCTGTTTGGATGCATCTGGGTTGGTCCACCATCTGTCTTATTTGAAAGGTCATTGAAGTGACTGGAAAAGGGCAAGTATACCCATCTGCAAAAATGAAAATTTGGGAAGATTCAGGCTAGTTAGTCTCACTTTATTCTCAGGGGAAATTATGGGACAAGTGTTTGTGAAGGTTGAGAAGGCATGTGAAAGACAAAAAGGTGGCTGGAAACAAACAACTCAGATTTACTGAGGGTAAATTGTGCTTAACTAACATGATGCTTTCTGTGATGAAACGATTGGTTCAGTGGATGAAAGAAGAGTTATGGATACTGTCTACCTTGACTTTAGCAAGGCTCTTGATGTGTTCACCTGTAGTATTCCTGTAGACAAGTTGTAAGATACAGTCTGAACATACAGGCTGTGGAAAGTGGCTCGCCTGTAAAGATCAAAGGGTAACAGGATGTTAATGGCTCAAAGCCAAATTGTCAGGTGGTCCTTAGCGTGGAGTTCCTGGAGGGTTGATTTGGGCTCTGGTAGTGCTATTCAATATGTTTATAAATATTCTAATGATAGGATCAAACTCTTGCTGAGTTTGCAGATGACTTCAAGTTCGAAGTGACAGAGAGGGAGGTGTGTGGGAAGGAGGAGCCACCATTTGTTCAGAGAGACCTTGACAGGCTGGAAAATTTGACCAGCAAAAATAGCTCAAGTTTTAACAAAGATAAATAGGAACTGCACCTGGAACTGTATATTTCAGTGACAGAACGGGCTAGGAACAGACTGGCTGGGGTATAGCTCTGCTGCAAAGGACCTTTGGGTTCTGGAGGACAGTGAGCTTAACATGACCTAGTAGTGTACTGTGGCAGTAAAGAAGGCAAACAGTGTTGTGGACTCCAACAGGAAGAGAAGCATCAGTGGATCCTGGCATGTGCTTATTCTACTCAGCACTTAGTAGACCAGCCTAAGAGGGTTGAAGATTGCTGAGGAGGGAGAGAGAACTGGTCTTCCTGTGTTTGGTAGATGCAGAGAAAAGTACTGTTTTTGCAAGAGTGTATACAATGATGGAAGAAGAGGCGGTCGGCGCAGTTTGCTGTAGGAGAATCCCATCCAGATTAAAGAAAAGAAAGGAAGACTTTCCATTGTGGGAAGGCTTATTAAGAATTAATTAAGAATTAAACATGCTTGTGTTAGACTAGACACCATCTCTAAAATAAATATATTTGTTTCATGATGTATTGCAGTTGCTGTTAATTGGGAGTTAAGTTGTCCTATATAGATTTCAGGATGTAAAAGCTTTATTTCTGAAAATCTTGGAAATTTGGACAAAAACTTTCTTGTTTTGAATTTAAGTTGACTGTGGTGTTGTCCTCATGTATGTACAGCTGCTTTTTGGTGTATTCCTAACCTCATAGAAGTTTTTTGGGATTCTACCAATGATTTCAGCTAAGTTTGGATTTCTTGCAATGGCTTCTCTAGGACATGCACACATCTGCCTTTGAGGAGAGATATTTATATGTACCTTAATGGAACAATTTTGGTAGTCATTACAAGATAATATGCAATGAAATTGGCCCTTTGCCTCAATATTTTATTTACTTATGTGTAGAGAAGGAGGGATATTAATTCACAGTCTGCATAATTGCTTTGTGTGGGAATAAGATGTGAGCACATAGGAGTTCTAACCTTTTAGTTGGTGAAGTAGTGCATGTTTTGCACTCCTAGCAGAAAGCATTTTAAGTTGCTTTTATAAATTCCTTAACATGCTTGTTTGGATAGGGAGTGCCTCTGTGTTTTGCTCTTTTCAGTGTTCCTAGTTCTGGGTGACAAGATACAGAAGAACTGGGCGTAGTATCTTCTCATACTCTCTTGATGTCACTTCCTTATTGAAATTTTGGTGTATTGACAGAATTGGTCGATTTGAGTGTGGTAAGATCAAAGGACAAGCTCAAAATAACATTGTTACGCAAATAATTTAGTACTTTATTCTACCTCAAATGCCTGTGTGTGTGTCACTTCCTTTTCTGAGACAAAAGACACTTCAGGCACCTTTTGACACTTGGTAGAATAACTTCACTGTTTAATTTTGGTGTGCCAGCTTTCTAAAAGACTTATTTTTTTAAAAAAAATAAGTTATTGAGTAAAGTTACTTTTTAAAGTATCATACATAAACCATAACATTTTATGCCTTTTTGAGATTTTGTGGTGTGTTTTGGAAGTAGTATAGAACAGCCGGTACAAGAAGATTTCTAGGCATTTACAGTATTTGGAATGTGAGTCTTATACAAAGATGTTGGAACATATTTTTCAAACACAACACAGCTTTTCAACAGTGTATAAATTCTGTTTAGAAAGTTTGTGAAATATCCAAAAAAGGCAAGAGGCAAGAGGGTCCAGAGTAATCACTGTAAAACTTGGTTTCCTTTGGTGTGTTCTCTAAGTTAAATAGCCATCCTTGTCATACATACATATATCTAGAAAAATGCTGGTGAATAACAGCAATATGCCTGTCTTGCTGGACTGACCTTGGATTTCTCAAATAAACATTTTCTCTGGCATCACTGTGAAATGGAAGTCAGGCACACGCTGTGAATACTCTCTCGGCTGACAGGTATAATGGCCAACCATTGAGAGTAGCCTAATGATTAAATCCGTGGAAAAGAGAGTTAATCCAACAGCATTCTCATACTTAGGGGAAGTAAGGTAAAAAAGAAAACAAAACTGACCAACCTTACTATTTTCTTACAATATTGAAGAAGGGGAATAAGGAAGCGATGGATCAAAATCAAACAGACATTTTCTTTTGGATTGACAAACCTCAGTGGAAGTGTAGGTGTATTTAAAACAGCATGCATCTTCCTCACATCAGTTTCAAGAATTGATCTGGAAAGACCGTGTATGTACTTGCTGCTCAGCAGACCTCCAAAAGACTGCTGTTTATGTTGGTATTTTTCAAACAGATCTATTCATTGGAAGTCTGTAGGGAAGTTCTCTCCTACTAGTTTGCTGTGTAAATTTGGAAGTGATACTTCTGTGAATTAAATTGATTCAATAAGAGTTTATTCACAAATGAAGAGTACCTGAACAAATCCTAATGTAAGCTGTAGATGAAATGGTTGATGGCACTGTGAGTGTAGTCTTTCACTGTGACACTTCTCTTTTGTCCTGTACTAGCAGCTAGTAATTTCAAAGTGGCATTTCATGATCTTTAGAAAGGAGTTCATAAAATGCTGAGAAAAGAAAGGTGAGAATTGGGAAGCATGACTCCTAAAATCACAGTTAGTTTTGTCTAGTTTTTGTTACTATTCTGAGCAGATGAGAATCAATTAGCATCGAGATGCCAGAAAGTGTAATATGGAGTAAACAATGATTCATGTTCCAGTGCAAACCGAATAGATGTGGGGACATAATTACAGCGTGTAATCAAAACTGCAATAGTTAGTTTGCCTCAGCGCACTGGTAGCTCAAGTTTGCCCTTTCTTTCTTTGGTAGAAGGGCTTAGAGAGCCCTGTGTTTGGTGTGGTTGGGACCAATGGACCCATAGTACAGCTTCCAGAGCCTGTTGGGAGTGGATGTGGGGAAGCAGATGCGTCAAACACATCCACAGATTTCAGCTCTGGCCCATGGGAAAGTTGCAGAGGTTCGTTGTGTCAGAGTTTTTGTGGTTTGAAAAGCTTATCTACTTTGTTGCTCTCAGCAGTTGAGCAAATACTATTTTCAGCTACTTTGAAGGAGAAAACTTGGGGTGAAAGGTTTTTGATTTCAGTAGCTGAGAGAGCAAAGTTTCTGGTTGAATCTGCACCTTCCTTCCTAGCTAGCCTCAGAAACTTAACCTTTTCTACTTCTGACTTGAGAACAGATATTGAAGAAGTATGTGAATAGACCCATCTGCTATATGGGTCACAGAATTCTTCAATAATTCTTTGACCAGTAGTCAAATCTTACAACAGGAACAAAAGTATTAAGTTGGTGGCAGTTCTGTCTCCTGTGAACCAGAGGATGCCAAGGTGTATGTTCTTTTGGAGTGTGGTGAATGGCTTCTGACTAAATTCTTTCCTCTGAGAAAGCTTCAGTTACCATTACTGTGCCTTGGAGAGCTAAAATAGAAAAAGGGCTACGAAAAGGACTCTTTCCACTTCCTTGGCATTTGTAAGGGAGAGAAACACTTAAAAAAGGAAATGTTAGATTACAAGAGTTGGTTGTGGCATTAAGATCTGAAATTTCTTCACAGTAATTAAAACCGTTAATTTTAAATTAGATGGTACATTTTAATCCATTTTTACACAAGGTTTTTGTTGAAAATTTAATAGATTTCTGAAAAGGTCTTCCAGAAAATATATATTATAACTGAAAGAAGAGGTCTGCAGTTTGTGAATTTTTTGTTTTAGAAGAGTTGAGGTTTTTTTGGTTGAGTTCATTTTTTACGTTAGTCTGAATAAATAAAAACTTAAAAATTGTTTTAATCTTATATTAACAGGCGGTTTTATTAATAGATCTTTTTAAATAGATTTTTATTACTAAATTTTTCTTTATAATGCTTTTCAAGGGTATGTGCACTGAGCAGGATTAAAGTGTGTTGGATTGCACAACCAAAAAGTTTTCTTGTTAATAAAGCTGAGTTTCTTCTTGTTCTTTTATAGGCAATGATTTGGAAAGAGTTCTAGAAGCTAGACCCAGACATTAACTGATATAAATAAATTATATTTTTTTTCTTTGCACAGTTGCTGATGTAACTTTTAAAGCAGGTTTTGACGTGATGTTTGATAAAGCCCATTTTAGCTACAGAACTCTATACATAAATGCATTTGTGAAAGTTGCTTGCAGTTTTATATGATTTAGAATTCTATCCAGATTTATGGATGCAAATTTTCTTTGCTTTTCAGGTTTCTGGCAAGATTCCTTTATCCAATGATTGTGAATTACTGAGGTAGCAGTTGCAATTTTGCTGCAGTGCAGACTTGACCATAGTAATTCTGGTTTTATGTATTTATATGTGTCTGCTCAACTGACCTGTCATACTGTCTTCAGTTGAGGCACATCGTTGAAGGTTGTTTGGAAGTTTCTTGGGAAAGTGCCTGACAGTGTAAGTTGAACCTGACGTAACTTAGTGGGAAACATGCAGGACTGATGTTTCATTGTTTTTGTATTGACATACATAGAAGGAGAACAGAAGTCCTAGTGAAATGAGGAGCTTTGCTGTGATGGAAGTAGAAGGTGAAATGTAGAGCTACATTATTGGGCATGGTACTTTAAAGCAACAGCTGAATGTCCATCAGAAAATTTCTGATCAAGATACTGATTTTCACAGAACTAGAGTTGTCATTTATAACTAAAGCTGTCAACAAAAGTATGTCTAAAACTGTGTTTGATGAAAAGGGTCAAGAGGGCCTAGCATGAGTTAAGTCCAGAAAGGTAAAAGGGGAAACCTGTGACTGCACATCTTAAAATTCTGAGCTGCAGTCTTAATTTAATCTGAGCTCAGTGCATTTTCTTGAATGGGTGGTATTTTGGTTCTCAGGGTAGAGAAACATGAAACTGTTTTTTTGAACACTGGTTATTTGCCTTGTTTAGCCTTTTCAGACATATGCCAAAATACTAGCTCAATAGGTTAATTTTTACAAAATGGAAAAAACGCATGCTAAGTTGCAGTGTGACTGTTTCATTTCTTTGGAGAATAAATGTGTCTGTGCAGATTTTATCTCTTTTATGTGTACTTCCTCTGTAAGAAATAAGGCCTTCTGTATTTAGCTATTATTATTTTTGTTTGTCTTTTTATTTTTACACACTCATGAGAGAATGTCAGTTTTTACTATAATTGAATTTTTAAAAACATGTTTGTATCCCTGTCTAGTTACAGAATACTTGTTAAACAGAGTATTTTTCATATATTCATGATGAAATAAATAATAATTTTCAAGCTGTGGCTTTTTTTTAAGAACAAAAAGGTGGTGGCATGTAACTTATTCAAAAAACCATTTCAGTAAATGAGTTGAAAAATTATACTAGCTGCACTGTAGGATTTTTATTTAGATAAATATAGTCTGTTAATGTAAAACCATGCGCCCTAGGTATTGTATGTTTGACCAATAAAAGAGTAACAGGAGCACAATATGAAAAACAAGACTTTGTGACACAGTTGGGAAAACAAAATAGTATGTCAGATGAACTATAAGCATAAATGCTATTGTTCATAGGCAGTTTCAATATGAGAAGAAGAAATGTCACTGGGAAGAATATACTTAAAGAAAATCTGGTTATGGATAATTTATCTTTTCATTTGTCATCATTTGATTGTTTTTCTTGATAAATAGGTCATGTTTTCCTTGAAATCTGTGGAAAATTTATGTCACCAATTTAAACTCATTGTCTGAAAATATACTCATGTTTTTTATGAATGAAGAAATATTTTACTTTTGAAAATAGATTAACAATACTGTACAGCTTGCTAACATGTATATGAAATGTTGCTTACAGGTGCTGACCTTAAAGAAAGGGCAAAAATGCACTCGAGTGAAGTTAGTTCTTTTGTCTCAAGAGCGAGAGCAACTATTAATGAATTGGGTACGTAACCTCCTCCTTATTATAATTTTAACCTTAGAAGAGTTAGATCAGAGGGATGACATAAACACACATGGTTAATTCTTGACAGGTGGTAGGATACCCATAGCTAGCATCACATCATGCTTCTTGAATTGGAAAGGACCATAAGGATTATTGAGTGTATTGATAAATATGAATCATGGTGCATTTATTCTTTTAAAATGTTACAAATTGAGGACTTTTCTAAAGAATGCTAGAAAACTAAATCTCAGCTGAAATGGAGGTGATTTTCCATGCTGTTTTCATAAAGGATGGATTATTGAGTGACATCCAAGTGCTTTAGAATTTAATTTTTACTGTTGAATTATTGTGGTTAGTGCAACTGCTGATAAAAATTTAGCTACTAAGGCCTTCTAAAATTTTGTTTAATATGCATGTGCTCTGGTAAAACCTGTTGATAGTTGAAATTTTAATAAACTTGTACCAGTTGTTAAAGATAGGATTTTCTCCGTAAGTTTTACGTTATGAATTCACCATCAAATAATTTTATTTTTACATCTGATGATCAGTTTTAATATAATTGGTTTTTCAACAGGGTATTGCCAATATGTTCTCTTGAAAAGAGAAGTATAGTGTTCCAAGTTTGAAGCAATTAATTTTCTGCATTTACTTTACATATGAGACATATTCAGTCACTTGAAATTTTGGCACAAAACTCCAAGGAATAAATAATTTCTCAGAAAATGTTTTTAGAGACATTTCCTTAAGAACACCATGTCAGATACTGGTTTGGCAGAATGTTATGAATGGATACCATTATGTTTGTTCAGGTAAATGACAAACTGCTGAAGAATAAACCTTTGATTAGGTACTTCATGGAGACACTTGTGCCCTCAAATGAATGTCTTTGAAGTGAAATAGGCCCTCAGGGCTCTTTAAATAAGTAAAATCTGTAAGATACCTAGGAGTGCATAGATCATTAATTTCCTGTAGTTTATACTGTATATCATGCTGCTGTTTATTCTTTTATTGGAATGCCAAGAAAGTGGCAACAAGTTGTTCTGTTCGTTTACTTTGTAAGATTTTGGTAGGCTTCCTTGTAATAATTTTTCAGCCTTCCTTGACCTGAAGTTACTGGAAATACTTGGAGCTGCTATTAATATTTAAATAGAGGCAACTGTTTTCAAGATTCTCCTATGGTTAGTAGTTTTTTTTAAATTCAGTTATTTTCAAATTTTTAACTGAGAAAATTTCTGAAGTCTAAAGAAGTATTTGAATTTGGGAGTCTGCACTGAATGACTGGAAAATATTCACAGTGATTTGATGCTTATTTTGCCTCAGAGTTGAAAAAACTGTGAGAAAAATGTTTTATAGTCTACATCTTCATTACAGTTCCTGTTAGGGTGTTTAACCACTGAATGTAAGAAAATTTTCAGTGTTATCTAAAAGGTTTACAGTGGATCATTATACTAACAGTGAATTACTTGAAATTTAGGAAACCTCTATGACTGCTTTTTTTCATTTTTTTTCATTTTTCATCTCTAGTCTCTTTCTCAAGAAAGAAGCATAGAGTTGTGAGCAAGTGGAATTAATATTTGAGAATCTAAGTCACTGAATTACCGAGACAGGAAGGTTTGTGTGGGGATGTAATAGCAATTAGGCATGCCACTGATTGGAAAACTGGAAGAATTTGAACATATAGCCCTTGCCTGATACTGTAACAAAACTTTTTCCTAAGTTGACTAAGTGTCTCTCTCCCATCTTTGACTCTTTCTCCCTCTTCTCTCTTCCCCCTTTCCTTACTCCCTCTCTCTTGCCATTTTACCATTTCCTCTTTGAAACAATAAACAGAACAGTTATTCCAAGGTTCTCCCAGTTGATTTTTAAAGGATTAGAGAAAAATATTGAGCTATCACTTCTACTATTACTGGTCTAATATCATATACGTTTGAATATGCATGCTAAATAAGTAGCTTTAATTTTTAGGTCCCATGATGTATTTCCACTATATGGATATTTTTGCATTGGGTTGGTGGTTTTTTTTTTAACACATTATGGCAACAGGAGATGTCATTATAGGATGAGTCTAACATTTTTCTGAAGGGTCTTTGCAGAGCAATTAAAAAATCATAGAAGTATAGAATGGTTTGGATAGGAAGGGACCTT
>VWZF01003767.1:0-62647 GCA_013396755.1 Sclerurus mexicanus
CTGACATAATAAATAAGAATTTTTCGTGCTGTAATCTATTTATTTGCTGATGAACAGTAAAGTTCTCACAGACTCTCTTACAAATGCTGCTATTGGCTTTACAGACCTTGATGCAAGAACTAATTCAAAGACCTCTACTAACAAGGTTTTCAATAAAAAATACCTTTCCTGAATGTATTTTAATCTTTGGGAAGAGGAGGCTACATCCAATAAAGAAAATATGTGTCATGTTTCTGAATTTGCAGAAATGGTGTTTGTCTGCTTAAAAAAAACCTTACTGGAGATGGTAGATAAGCTGCAAGAGAGTTTAGGAGGAGACCAGGGCAATCATACTTGTTACGATCACAAATTGTCAGCTGTGCTATGAATGAATCAGGAGTAATTTTATATTAATGCATGGTGGAAATTCTCACTAACTGCAGCTCTGTCTCTCTCATAACAAAGGGATAAAAGGGCTAAAAACTGAGGGGAAGGTTTCCCATAGAAGATCACTGAGTTTTAATTAGTTTCCCGATTAAAATCTTTTAATGTACATGTCAAATACACATACCTCCTCATCACGCCTGTGCTGTGAATGTGTAAGACATATCCACAGATGTCTTAGAGAAGCAATCTGGAAGCCCAGGCCCTCTAAAACCTCCCACTTACCAAGCTGTTGGTTGTCCTCCACACTGTGACTGACTCGGCTAAAGGTAAAATCATGACTTATTGCCTCCTTTGAGTTTCAGCATTTTCACTTCCAGCTGATACCTACAAAAAGTTGAAATTCTCTGAAGTGCAGAAAGCAAACATAAGTCATCTTGAGTTAGCTGATCTTCTCCTAAAGTACCCAAGATGCTGACCATGCAGGAATCTCATTCTGCTTTGGTAATAAATTCTGTTTCTTAAAAACCTGCAGAAGAAAAACACAGTAAGGTACATAAAAATAGGACTCAAGTTGTGAAATCCATTGTTTTCTTTCATTTCTTTGGTTGTTCAGTATTAGATACTGGACTGTAGCTCATGATGGTCAGCCCTAATGGGTTTATATAACCAGACACTTATTCAATGCATTAAATTATATCTTGGATTATACAAAACCAGAAATCAAATGCATAAGAATAATCCAGGTGGGAAAGGGAATGCATGTTTCTCAATCCCCTTGAAGCAGTGACAGACAAGACAGTTTGGGAAGAGCAAAACTTTATCTTTACTTTTAATTTTGTGCCCTGTAGCAATATTGGACACCTCTACCTGCAGCTGCTCTATGTAGAGCCAGTGCTGTCCCTGTAGAGACCACACGTGTTCTGGTCTTGTTCCAGTCCCTCATTAGACAACAGAGGCTCCTGAAGTTTAGTCACAGCTCTTCCTGGCTGCAGCAAACATCTTCGATAATGATGAAACAGATTAGATCTACATTATACAACACAGCTTATTTTATGGGGAAGGAGTTTAAAATCACAGATGTTAACCGATCATTTTTTTTGATGCTGAATTGATTAGAAACTTGATTAAAAGCTGCACAGTGCTTGCTGAATAGAGAGGCATTATAGCACCCATGGAACAGGGATTCTAGAAGAGACACATTAATCTGCATAAACCCTGCACGTGTGTGTGCTTGGCAGCCTCAGCCCAAGCTGTTCTGTTTAGGGCTTGGCTGACTTTGGTTTCCACAAACACTTAGAACCATCTCAGGGGCGATGAAATGCCATTTCTGCCAGCTTGGCTAATGGAACTCTGTCCCCCTCTTCAGCTGAATTGGGATTAATACCATTTACTGCAGGTAATCACTTGCGAAGTGGATCCTACTTGAAGCAAATAACTTGGAAGAATTCTAATTTTAGTGTGAAATCTTCCTGTTCTGAACTGTCCTGACAGCCACAGCAACTGAGGCAGAACTGTCTTTCTATTTTATTTTTTTTAGACTTGAGAATTCAAGTGGATTCTTGAGAACTGAAGGACAGGCAGCTGAGAGACACTCAAAAATCATTTACTGGTGAGTGTATAAACTGACTCTTTTATCACTGAAAGAAGATGTGGAAGTTTTTGATTTGCTAAGGTGTAATTTATACATTAGTATTAACTTTGACTGAACGTACTTTGAATAGAAGCTGTTCTATATATACAGATAATATTCTGGAAGCCAATGACTAGTTAAATTACCTCCAATGTTAATAGTCTTATAATAAAAGCCAGTGCTATTCATCCATCCACCCATCTCTTCCCATTTTCTTTAAATCCTTCCTGTATCATGAATACCATGTCCTGACACCCAACAAGCTTTGCTGAAAGAGAGGACCAATGGACCAAAAATCCCATGCCCAAATGGTTGCTCAGAGGGTTCTGCAGAAGGTTTGGACTAGAGAACAGTTTGCTTAGTGAGTGAAGAAAGTGAATTTGTACTGAGTCAATCAGAAAGAGGCTGAAGAGATTACCTGAAGTCAAGTCATTACTCAATTCATGACAACAGTTATCGGAACTGTAATTAGCAAATAACATTTATTTCTGATATTTTCCTGCAAGGGTATGATGTGTTTATAGAGGATAACCCGATGTCAAAAGATGATGACAACTCTGAGCAAGGATCATTAGGGGAAAAACATTCATAATAGCTAAAAATAGAATGAATTTGTTTTCCACAGAAGAGATGTGCCACTGGTGATTTCTCACTGACCTTGACAGAGGTGGAATGGTCAAGTGTTGGCTCCACTATTTCATTTCTGTTTAATGTTTTACAAAGAAACTTTATTCATAAAGAAATAATTCCTTCGTATGCCATTGGCAGGCATAATAGATTTATTCAAGGAACCCATGAGAAGATTGGTCCAGATGTTATGAATTACACCTCCAAGCTCATCTAAGCTTGAATGCATTGATATTGCTGTCAGCTTGACCTCTTCTTTGATAGAATAAGTCTCACAATTCCAGGACAAATTCATTAATTTTCTCTGTTATCTCTGCCTGTGCTGTCATCACTTCTCGAGTCCAAGGGGAAAGGTTTTTACTGGCAGGTGAGAGCATCTTATTTAAACTCATCTCTGGCTGTCAGAGCTGCTGCTCAAGGATCTTCCTATGGCAACCTTGGATCCTTATGGCTTTTCCATACCACCTGCTATTGCACTCAGAGTCACTCTGGAGTATTTCTATGACCTGTATCACTTCTGTGCACCTTGCTGTTTTAACATATAAGTTTTATATTAATGACATGACTTCTAAGCCTTCCCCTGACATTGCAGACAAGTAGGCACCTTGTCCTGAGTTTCCTGGAAGCACAGCCAGCAGGTTGGTGCCCCTTCTTGTGCCTTCAGGAGATGCCTAGGCTGTTAAAAGCATTTCTGCAGTGCTTTATGTCAGATTTTATGGGTTTATCTCATAATAAATAAAATAAACTCTACCAGTCACACGGTCTGCACCCTGTGCCAGTTGCCTAGAAATTGTTAATTTTAGCTAAGGAAACTTTGGAGTTCTAGAAGTAGGTCTTGGAGGGAAGATTGGGGAAATGTGTCTGGTTGGAGCTTTGGCCATTTCTGTCTTTTCCTGTACTAAAATTTTAAGTATGACCTGTACAACAGATGGACAAGTAATTTCATCTTTCCCATGTTTTTTGCTTGTTTGTTTGTTTTGTTTTGCTTGTTGGTTTTTGTTTGTGTGTTTTTCTTTGGGTTTTTTTTTCCCCCCCAGGTGCAAGATAGCACTACCAATTTGTCATGAACTCTTAATTTGATTTGTTTTCTCTTTTGTTTGTCATTTAGAAAATGCCATATTGCTGGAAATAAAAGTTTAAGATAGATGTGCTTCTAAAAGCACCACCAGTGATTTTCTTGACTGTTAGATTATTTGTCAGGTACCTTTTTACCTTTATTAGGTTTGTTGGTAGCTAAGCCCCCCCCCACTTATATAATAGGTCATTTCCTTATCACTGAAAGGAAATGTTGTTTTCAGTCAGTAAGTAGTTTCTATGTCTTCATCTTCATTAACAGGTTGAGTGAGGAGGTGTTAGAAATATGCTGCATTCTTTTTCTTTTTACTGTATTGGTCAGTGGAGTAGAATATCTAATTCTTACTGTATTATTCACACCCCTTTCCATTAGCTAACTGAGGGCTATAGAATTAGAAGGTTTGGGATGTGTAAATCTCAGCAAACACCCAGACAAATTTATTAAACTTTTTCACATTTGATGCTAAAAGACCTCCACAGGATCTGGTGGAATTATAACCCACTCCCAGTACTGAACAAAGTAAAATACTACCAGAGCTTTATCACCGCCAAATTACTTGGCTGGCATTTGAAACCTATCCCAAATTCCAGGTCTCTTACATCTCTTCTTGCCTGTCTCAGAGAATAAAACTGCTAATTCTTGCTTCTCTTTCCCTTTTTTGTTAAGGGGGCAGAGTAGCCTCGTGGAAATGGGCACCTGGGAGGGGATAGTCACAATCTAATACTAAATATTTGAAGATATACAGAACTCTGGCAATAAACCCCAACTCGTAATAAATAAAGAACTCAAAAAACAAGCCCACTTCTTTAAGTTCTTTTAATCCACTTCTTGAGTATCATTTAACTTCTACCCAAAAATGCAACCTCATGGAAAAGCAACTTACCTGTTACCTCAGCATTTGCTTTAGGTATTTCAGGTGATCACACCTGAGCACTCAGATGTCATCCTTAGTTCAGTTATGTGAAAGACCACTAACACCATCACCAGCATGGCATCAAAAGATTCAAGGAAGAGCAGGATGAAAGTAAAATGTGGTGAGTGTAAAGACACTTGGAGACAAAGCAAGTCACAGAAACAGCAATAATTAAATTGTGGGTCCCGAAATGAGTCTCATAGCCCATTATTTTCATGTGTCAAATATCACTGTGTAAACTTTGGTGAAAAGATCTGTATCGAGTTCTTGATGAATGAATCATTAAAAGCATCAAAACTTTTGCACAGAAACCAAAACTAATTTCTCAGGAAAATAACTTTCTTGAAAGCCCTGGGTTTTCATAAATAGTTATTTTCCACTCCTTCTCAGTGAGCACAGTACTCAAATGTGAGGAGTTCAGAAGGTGAGTAAATAGATTGATTTGAATATTCTGATCATATGGGGATTCCACTTCCTTCAATTTAGTAGGCATATTATAAGGACCTTCCTATCAGGCTGCTGACAAGGTAACAATTAATTGAATCACAGAAACAACCACAAAAGATGCTCAGTGTGATACTCACTCGAAGTAGGGATTTGTGCATTTCCTGACTGAGTTTTGGGGATTCAGTGTCTTCATCCAACAAATATTCATTTCCTTTTTTTACACTCCTGATTACCTAAGTTTGCCCTGCTCTTCTCTAAGGAAAGAATAACTGTAGCCAAACTCTTTTTGAGATTTTATTACTAAGATGATGGGCATTGCTCATTTCTCTGGCAGCACAAATGCATAATTTGTTATAAAGTTATATTCCTGCCCTGATTTCCAATGTCTCAAATCTGTACCAGTACAAAATTCATCATGTTCATCCCTTTTAAAGCTGATTTATAAATTTCATTGAACTGTTATGTAATAGCTGTATAAGTTGTACACAGGTATACTGGAACTGAGGCACTCAGTTTGGATTTCCATCATTCAAACAGAAAAAGAAACCAATCCTTTCACTGCGTGTTTAGTTGGTACTGTTGCATCTTTTACCTTTTTGACTGTTTTTATTTGGTCCAGGATGAATTACTGACACATTGATAACTAGTTTTTTCCCTGCTGTGTTTCCCCACTGCTCCAAGGACTGTTTTCACCAGGAGCCCAAGATAACAAACAAAGAAATAATAACCCAGAAGAAATCATCAGAAAGATAACTGGAAGTTATTGTTGTTCATTGTACTGAAATTGTAATGTTTTGACATCCCAGTCCATTTGATTTGGGTTTCATTGATCTGAGACTCAGAGCTGTGATACCGAGACTGGCTTATTGCAAGAGGGATAAATAACGGATACCATCAATATTTTGTGAATGGATCATGAGCTCAAACCCCAGATGATGTGAGTCAACAGAGGAATTAAAGATGGAAATAGAGGAAATCTTTAGGTTGTTTAGCGTAGGAGAGGTTACCACAGCATAGGATCCAGGACATCTAAAGTCCATCCTTAATCTGTCATTTAGAGAGCTATAGCTATTCCCTCAACATTTTTTTTTTTTTAATGACAAGAAATTGGGAATTATAATTACTTATAAACATTGGAGATTATAGTTCAGCCTAAAACCCACACTTTGTAAATTTGGCAAGAGTGTGAACTAAGCATTTATTAAGCACTGTTAAAGAAAGAAAACACTTAGAGACAAATATTTGAAATGTAAAGTCCTTAATGGCTCCCTGATTTGTTTTCATCAAGAAGACATCTCTCTTTTTTTCCCTTAGGAGTGTCAAGGAGTCAAGGCCTCACACACACCTTTGATTTTTTTCTACCAGTAGCCCTTGCAGAATTTAACAAGAGCAAAAAACCTGAGAGTACAGCTGACCACGGTTCTGCAACAGCTCTGCAGAAGAGATGCAGGGCACAGGGAATTGGGAACATCCGAACCATTATGAGATGAGAGATACCTGTGGTGTTCTTGGTATTTGCTGTGCACTTCCATCCTATCAAAAGCTAAATTAAATATCATTTGAGTACCTGAACAAGAGGAGCAGACCCACTGACAACAAGAGCTTGCCAACAAGCTAGTGACTAAGAACTGAGCCCACAGCCATAAGGCAGGGCTGAGATCAAATCAGGAAAGCAAGCAAGCAGGTTAAGAACAGAACAGGGTCAAGCCTAACACACCTAGAGCAGAGCTCAAACAAACACCAGAGCCAAGTGCCTGGGCTTAAATTCAGTGCCTGGGCAAAGGGAGCCTGTGGAGGGGTGGAGGTCCCAGCTGAGGCTGCACAGGGCACTGCTGCCTGTGGGTGCACTCAGGGCTCTGGCAGTACTGCTTAAAAAATCAGTCGGACAGATTTCAACCTTAAAGAAGGACCGATGAAATTGGATAGACTTTGCAGGTTGTGTTATACTTTGTTGATGAGGCATTTTTTTTGTAGTGACATATTGAGTCATGCTGAATAGATTTTTTTTGAAAGAAGATGGAGTTTTTTTTGATGGGAGGTGAATTCAGGTGCCAGCATGGTGTCTCACCTTTCCTCTATTTTTCTAATAGGCACTGTTTTTTTCTGAAGAGACTCTATTCTTAAGCATCTTTTATTTCTAAAATGATAGCCCAATTATTTGGGGCAAGACTGAAGTAGGATCTTAATTTTGAAAATATGGTTCTGAACTGTGAATAGTTTTGTATGAAGCCATGAGGTTTATTAGTATAGTTTTTCAACAGCTGCTGTGTGAATGACTATAACAAAAGATGTGTAGAAACACATCCTGGATGTGTGTTGAATTCTAAGTGTTACTCTTTCTAAAAGATTTAAAATTATGCATCAGTGTATGGAATCCTTGTTGGTTTTCTCCATTGACTCTCTTTGCCTGAAATGGTGTTCCTTTCCTCAAGAGAGCTTGGTGAATATTCCTAAATTATGGCATTGTATTGCCTTGAAATTGGTGACCTTGCTTTGGTTGTTACTTAACACTAATGTTGCTTCAGTGAATCTGTAGTCTGTGTATATTGGTGTAACATTTCTGAAATGACTCGGTTTTACATGAAAAATAGCAAGAAATCTTATCAGGATGGGGTTTGGCTCATAAAACTTAGTGTAGTTGTGACTGACAGGTAGAATGAGGACCTGCTTTAAATGCCTCAGTACTTCCTGGGACAGTTGTGACTTAAATACAAACACCATTCAAAACCACTGTGGAAAAACATGTTGTATTGATTTAGCTGATATTTCCATAAGTTGCTTTTATTTCTGATTCAGTTTCACAGAGGAAATGCTCTCCAGGATTTAAACTGTGAACTTCACCGTGTATTTTTAAATTAAGAAATAAATAAATAAATGCCCTATTGATCTAGGTGGTTCTTGCTGCTGCTTTTTTGTTTTCTGTCTATGTGTTTTTGGGTTCTATCACTCTGTCTCCCAAGTCAAGCTATTATTTTCATTAAATATAGAATTAAATAGATTTATTCTTTTAAACAGGTTGTCAGGGCAAATTCTGCTCCATTGTAGTAGTGTAAATCTATGTTAATGGCAGGGTAAGCCTTAGTCTTACACAACTGGAATCCCATTAAAAGCAAGAAGCTTTGCAGTGGTGCTGCAAGGGATAAGGGATTTTCAGGAATCCTCCACACAGGTGCTGACTAAGTGTGTCAGGAAAGGTACAAAATAATAAACCTGGTTCTTTTTAGAGTACTCATGAGAGGTTTTACAGCTGTTTGACTTGTTTACAAACAGTTACTGGGTGCATGTCATGTCCTTTGAAAGACACAGTGCACAGATAATTTTTATTTCTATTCTTCTGCTTCTTGTTTTCTTCCACTTTAGAAAGTCTTATACTTGTTTTTGCTCTCAAAATACTTTTTTAAAGTCTGCTCATGATGGCTTTTATGTACTTTTGAAGAAGAAAGGTCCTAGTCAGTCTTGCATTAAAGTCCTGGCAGTCCTAGGACTGCATAGAAGAGAATAAGTAGTAATGGCATGAGGCAAAGTAATAATTTTTCTTCAGAAAGTTTCCTTCCCTGAACCGTTGCATTAGATGTGTTACTTCTGCTATATTTTGTAGATATTCATTTGCTGTTGCTTATATTTATTTAGACTGAAGCAAATAATATTGCAAGGGTTTATAAACTGTGTTACAGACAATTATTCTATCCTTTGAAGTAAAATCAGTGGATCAAGATGAAGAACTACTATATTTTCCTGACTTTTCCTGACCGTTGTATCAAAGATACATAATTGGAGAAAAAGAAATTGAGCCACAAACATTCGCTGCACCTCTCTGTGACTATCCAATTCGTGTTACTTGTCTTTCTGAAACTTTAAAAAAGAACTCAGTACAAGCATATGGACCATGCACAAGGCCAGTTGAGACAGTTCAAAAGGCGGCAGCAGTAGCACAGTTTATTAATCTGTGTCTTGAAAAATCAACAAATAAATCCAGACTAGTAAAAGAATTAGGCAGATATGTTGATGATTAATCATCATCACCATTAATCCATCTGATTAGTGGTACAACCAAGGACACTCCAAGGCTTCCAAGAGCTCAGCTTTGTCCTGGCTGGGGATAAAATAGCAACTTTTATGTGCTACTAATCCTTAGTGTTAGAAAGTAATAATTCTCTCAGGAAATGCTCATATGGGACCTTTTCCTTATCCTGCAGTCATTCAAATACTGATACTTCGGTTATTAGCCTGAAATACCTTTAGGGAAATGTCCCTGGGCTGAATGGAGTAGCTTGTCCTTTGCAGAGAATTTCACATCTACACCTGCTGTACTAAAATCATGTTTCTGATAATTATCCCCCAAAGAAGCAGAATAGAGACTGTTGTTTTATCCAAAAAACTGTGGTTGTAGACTACAGCAGAATTCTTGCTAGAAGGAGTGTTAGCAGCTATAGTTTCAGCTTGTGCTCTGATCACATGCTTTTCTTTAGTCTTGGAAAATGTAGAATAACATGCAGTGATTAGCAACTATAAATATAATCCAGACATTTTACTAGTGGTATTTAACATTTGCAGAAGACTATGGGTAATTATTGGTATATTTTCCTAAAAGGAGTAAAAATCCTACCCACTTCAACCTCAGCCCTTGGTGTTTGTCTGTGAAACCTCAGAGTCATCAGCATAGCACTTTTTTCTGAAAATCAGCAACATCTGTGGTAATTCTTTTGAATGTTCTTTGTTTGAATGTTCATCTCTATAGTCTTTGAATGCACCTAAAGGTTAGCGTTGTGAAAAAAAAGGTGTCTACTGTTTCTTAGTAAAACTGTGAAAAGGAAGGAACAAGATAGCACTGTTGCTATTGTACAGGGTACTCAGAGCACCTCTCCAAAACATTTTGTTCTAAAAATATGAGAGAACATGACAGGTCCTTCTTCTACAAAAGCAAGATCTCACCACTTATGCTTGAGCATCTTTGGGAAGGCTGTAGATGCTGGGATCTTCCTGAAAGGAGATTTCCACAGTCTCCCTAATAAACTAAAAAAAAATAACTGGATAAGCATTTAGATAAAGAGATACAAGATCAAGAATCAGGGTACTTGAACAACTTTGAGAAAAGAGACATGATCACCGAGCAAGGTGAAACCCCCCACCTGAATCTGTAAGAGACATCACAGCACAAATGAAAAATGATGCAATGACTTGAAATCTTTCTATTCGCTGTTTATTGTCTGCTCATTTCAGGAGTTTTCAGTTTTGTGAGTGTATAGGGAGCACCACTGACAATGGAGACTCAAGTCTAAGGAAATTGCAGAGTTTACCCAGTCTTCTCCATGACTTTTTTAGGAAGCGAGTGGATCATAATTTAACATGTCTGTTAAGTTCCCTCCATCGGCATCCCAAGCATTAACATTCTACAAAATTCTGTGCGAGTGGCACAAAGTTCTCATCCATTCCGTTCAAGATATTTCACATTGCAGTTTGCAGAAATTATCATTTTATTCATTTGCAGTGTAGTTTGTCTTTCTGCCTATAAAAATAGTTATATTTATCCTGCATTTCCACTTGTTTCAAATTTAGAGGGGATGGAAACCAACTGTAATCATAGCATAAGACATAAGATAGAGTAACATCCATAGATGTGCATTAATTTGTGATGTTTCACTTTCATAAAGTTGTATTTGGACTTGGTGAAACTTAAATACCACCCAAATTAAGACAACTATGGCACATCCTTAGAGGTTTAGCAGACTATCTTTGCTTTATCCAAATAAAAGTGCCAGAATTAATGTTATTATTATGAAATGTGGTGCCGGGAGTCTCACAGTAAAACCTAACAATTCCCTCACTCTTCTGGATGAAGTAAGAAAAAATATTTTTACAAATGATGATTAAATGAAAGGTGTGCTTTTGGATTCAAAGCAGTGTAATGTTATGCTGGTCATTAAAGTGAACTGCTGTTTTCCTCTCATTTTTATGACAGGATTGAAGAGAAAAGCACTTGAAAAATACTGATCTTACAGGATGAAAGAGTATAGTATGATCTTTGCAAGTGGCAATTTGCAGCAATAAGTGCTGAGTTCATGGATGTACAGGGAGCTGGACTTATTTCATCTGATTTTAGACATCCACAAAGACATATCTACAAGTGTGCTAGTAACTTCTGCAGTCAATGGAGAGAAATAGACACTTTATGGAATGAGTTTCAGACTGTTATTGTCCTCAGGAAAATATTCCCTATGTTAGATAATCAGTCTAATCTCAAAGGATTTTTCTTCCGTGCAGGCAAACACAAAAAGGCAGCCTGTGTTTTGGGGTCGGCATTCCTATTCCAGTCTGAAGAGCCTCATATGATACAATCACATAAAGACTTAAGAAAAAGAGACTTCCAGTGAGCACCTTTTCAGAAAAGGGCTAGCAAAGTTATATCAAATTGCTCAGGGCCTTCTCCAATTAAAGTCTGAAAATCTTCAAGGATAGAGATTCCACAACCAATCCCTGGGGATGATTTAATCCTTAACCACCATCACAGAAAAAACTTTTTTCGTAGAATCACAGAATGGCTCGGGTTGGAAGGGACCTTAAAGATCACTCAGTTCCACCCCCTGCCATGGGCAGGAACACCTTCCACTAGCCCAGGTTGCTCCAATCCCCATCCAACCTGGCCTTGGACACTTCCAGGGATCCAGGGGCAGCCTTTCTGGGCAATTAGATTTTCCCTTCTTGTAACTTTTCTGGTGCCCGAATCTTTAGATTCTGGTCCCTCCTCAGCACCAAGTCTTCATCATGTTTGTCCTGTGCGGCTTCTAGCACAGAATGTCTGTCAACAAACAAAGGGCTTGTTTCAAGACCTGTTCAGGCTGTTCCTTTGGTGCAATCAGGATATATTCATCTATTTCCCACTGGTCCTTTGGGAGCTTGATAGCTTTCCTGTTTCTGCCGCTGGGAGTTGTGATGTTCCTCTCTCTTTGTGTATGTTTTTCCAAGTGGATATCCAGCTGTATGTGAGGTACCAAATATGCCAGTGCACCTGGTTATTCTACACTCCAACACAGTACAGACAAGCTCAGCCGTAGCATTAATCTACATTTATGTGCCAGACATTTGTTTTGGAGATGCTCAAACCCATATCAGTTGATGAGCAGCTGCAGATTACAAAGAAAGTGTGTATTCACACACCTTGGAACGTGAAATTTCCTTCTGCCTATAGAATCCCATTCCAAAGCTGATACTCACCTGAGCTGATAGTTTCGTACTCTTGGTTTGTTAATAATAATTGTTGATCTTATGAACAGCCCTCAGATTCCCTGAGAGTTGTATTCTCTGTGGCTAAATTCTTGATTTCTTGTTGCATTAGCTGATCTCTGATCACTCCAGATAAGTTTTCACTTCATTATCCAGGAAACGGGTGTTTCTCTGTTGGCCTTAATGAAAATGTGCTGTATTACCTAGGGTGGCTGAAGCAGCTGTTTACTTTTGTATTTAAAATCTTTGTGTAGTTACTCTTGGAATCTTAATTTTCTGCTGACAGTAGACTGAAACTTTCAGTGTTGTGAAATTATCTTTTTGTTTTCATTGTCAGAATCCCTGAAAAAAACATCTCTTAGGAAGCCTGACGTTGGCATTGAAGCAGTTCAGAGCTTTAGACAGTTTATCATATCCTTGAGTTTTACAGAACCTGGGCAAAATATTAATCCACAGTAAGTATGAAGAATATTGAGATAGATGGATATTGATCCTAGTGTATGGAAGTCTTGTGAAGATCAAATATCTGTATTATATACACCCCATTTTCTCTAAGTATGCAGTTGCTGTTTGACTACTTCTGTATTTCCCCCAGTTTTTTTTCTACTCTTTATTATTCTGAACTTAATAAGATCAAGTGAAATAACTGTTACATACTTTATTATAGTTCAGTTGTGATGGTTTGGCCCTTAAAATTAGATGGTACTAAAAGTTTACAAATGACATTTCCTGTTCAAAATGAGCACCAGCTGTATAGTTTGGACATGGATTTCAAGCCACAAAGATGTTCAAATCTGTGGGTTTAGTTTTCTTGTCTATCATCACTCTATATTTAGAGATGTATTTTAGAGATGCATTTTAGAGATGCCTCTCTAACGCATGTTTTCTCTGTTGTAAATTGCATCCTATTTCTGTCCCCCTACACCCCCCTCATTCTGTACAATTAACTGTATTTTAATCTGGCTCTGTGATGCATTCTGTTCTGAACACGGACCATCATCCATTATAGTCATTTTCTGCAGCGTCTGTAAATTAGCAAATTATTCTCACCAAAGTGAAAGAGTCAAGTTGGTTTTTGCTCAGCAGTGTGTGAGTCCTGAGTAATTCAGCCCTGTCCAAATAATTATCCCTCTTTAGAGATCTGAAGCAGTGAAACAATTGGTAAAAGCAACAGTGAACTTCTTTTTCCAGAAAAGTGATTCATGAAGATGCAGTGTAAACTCTTATGTTGTTCTCCTGAGGTCTCACAAGCTCAGCAGGCTCTGGGTCCAACACAGGAGAAGGACATTGCTTACTCTGAAAAGCTTTGGAGTCTTGTATTGAGACCTGGCATTAACTCCTAAGCTCTTAACAATCAGAACAGTAATTTCTGCTTTTTAACTGAATGGTTGCTGGAAATCCCACACTCTAAATAAGAGGGCATCATTCATAGCCAGCAGTTATTTCTAAATTGGGTGTTTAGTGCAGGGTCAGTCACCTGATTCCTGACTCTTCTGTTTCTGTATCAGTATCTCCATACATCATTCTAGCTAATTTTCTTTTTAACTCAATTCCTGATAAACATTCACCATATTACCTTTTTATTCCCTGTCAGGAAGTATTTTCTGTGTGTTTTTTATTTGTTGGTTTTAATTTTATTTCTCTCTCCTTTTAATGGTCAGTATTACCATTACAGTACTTTCAAAGGAGAGTAGGGTCTCTGTGTCTCTCAATTTAACGATGACTTCAGATTTCATTTACACTGCTTGTGGTTACAAAAGGTTTGTAATCATGCCATTCTAATATCTCACTGAATTAAAAATATCAGAATCTGCTTAGGACTCTGGAGGTGTATTATATGACACAGACATAGTTATTTAGAGATAGAAATGCATTCTGGAAGTATGCATTAATTCTTCTTAAGCACTCTTGCTTTCCTCACAGAATGTCTTTACTATGCTTGTCTCAGTTGGGAAATGATGCCTTGGCAAGAAATTTGACATTATTGTTGTTCATCAGAGATCTGTTCAACAAGATAAGAGTTTAGAAACTAATGCCATCATTTCTGAGCCACCTATTTTCCCTCAAATGCTTTAAAAATCAAAGCAATAGTACTTTCTAACTCTGCTACTCCATATCTCAGGAAACAAGTAGAAGGATAGGTATACTCTGGCATACTTGCATTTCTGAAATAATCTATGCAAAAAGTCTCGTGATGGAGAGGCTAAGCCAGTAAGACTGCTGCTTTCCAACCTGACAGAGATGTTTGTACTTGAAGGAAAACAAAAATGAACCCTTGCCTTGCTGTTGCACAGTTCAAAGCGGGTAGCTGAAGGTAAACAAGTAAACACCTCAGATGATAAAGACACATTTCCAGACTTATGCATACTAATATTAACCTCTTTTTTTCCTTTTCTTTTCTGTAAACATCAGAAAAAATAATGTACAAATTTCACATTCACAAGATGCTTTCAGTCCCATCTGTAGTAAAAAGCTGTCTTAGACACAACATGGAAGCATACATAATATTTTTACTGTTTTTCTGAACTCTGAATGGATTGCATGACTCTACCTTGAATATGAGAACAAGGTGTATTCTGAAGTTTTAAATTTGCTTATGACACTTGGCCCAAGATAATCAAGAGTTTTATAAGCCAGAAAGCTTTCATAGAAATGTACTTAACTTGCATAAATGCCTGTGCTGCCCTGCAGGGAAAAGATGGGGTAACATGCTGTCAAATGTACCTGTTTGACTAACCTGGGGCTTCAGAGCTTGGTTTGACTCCAGATTTACTTGTAACACTAGTATGAAATTGTTTTTCCTAGAACACAATACTTTCATGTTCCTTGTCATGAGTCTTCACATTAGAACTTGGTGGATCATCTAAATAAGAGGGATTTATCATGGAGAGGTTGATAGGAATCCACTGAAGAGCTCAGACCAATGCTGGGAGTTGCCAAACAAGTGTCAGTCTGCTTCTTGGGCAGGAGCTTCCTTCACACCAGGGCTGAGCAGTCTGGGAGGACCCTCGATCACCCCATTGCAATGGCCTTCCCTGGCCTTAGTCTTTTGACAAACTATGAGAAAGTAACAAACCTTGACAACCCTTGATCTTTCTGCCAAATTACTTTTCCCTCTCATACTAAATGCCATCTATTGTTTGCTACTTAAGGGGATTTAAACTAACATGATTGCATAGAAGGCTTTCCAAAGTCTTTTTTTAGCCTGGAAGGACGTGAAGCTACTCATGAGTCAAAGTAGGCTATGTTTAATTGTCACTGAGCCTGTGATTTATTTGGCAGGATTACTGGATTTTACTGATTTATCTGTTTATTTTGTTGCTGTCATACCGTGCCCTTTAGTTGGTGATGGACTAATACATTTGGGTTTGTTTGCTTGGTTTCTCCTCATTAGTAAGCAGCTCCAGACTCTCTTAATTTGCTTAAGCCATATGTTTTCCAGAGGCTTTGGCCATTCATCTAAGATAAGAGTCGTGATGCACAGTGTGCTGTGCTCAGCTTACCTTGTGCTGTCCCAGGTGTATCGAGTATAATGGAGTCATTTTCTTTTTTTTTTTCTCCTTATTTTATAAATAGTACTATTAATTTCTGTGTATACATTCTTGCTGCAAGTCTACCAACAGCTGAATCACAAGCTGCTTGCCAGCCATGTGGGAGTGAGGAAGCCTACGAATTATTTTAACTCTTTATTGATCACTTTGAATTTCAAGCCAGCAGATTTTTTTTGGTGTGCTTTTAAAACAGGCAAACAAAGCCCCCAGCTCTTCCAAAATTAAATGAATTGAAAATAGGAAGTTACAGATCCTTCTGGAAAATCCTGGTGGATTTAGTTGGAATAGAACAATAATTTTTTACAGATTTGTACATAAATTATAAAACTGACAACACCAATTTCCACAGAAATTGTAAAAACCCTATACAATTTAAAACAAAATGAGTCTTTCAAAAACTGTTTTTTTAACCATCCTATAAATTGTTAAAAGGAGGATATTGTTCTCTATTAAACTCTTTAAGGAGGCTCTGAGAGTCTCTAATTTTCTATTCAGATTGCAAGTGGTGATCCCAGTTCCGCAGTCTTTCTCACATCATTGGATTCATTGACATCAGTGGATTTGTTCTGAAAACACAAAATCTATGTAGTAAATCATGACATGTTATAGGAGAGTTATCTAATATAAATAATTCTCTTACTTTACATTGCCAATCATTCATACTGTAGATTCTGACACTCCCAGGGCAGAATCTATAGGTGGGTTTGGTGGATGGCTGCCACACTAGCATGTTCATGTCCAGGATCAAGGACATAGTTTTAGAGCTGACCAAATTATTTCCACACTGGAACAAAGCAGAGCACCAGGAAGAATTTTGTCACCCTGGGAATAGCTCCATGTGTCCCCCTCTTGCCTCAATTGCTGGTTGTATTCATACTTGTGGTCTTTGAAGTGCTACAGAGGGAGCCTTCCAGCCAAGGACTGTGATTCTCCTTGACCACATGTGATTGTCTAAACGGGCATGGTTGATCTAAGCCAGTTTTCTTGTGTCCTCTGTGATAAAGAGCAGGTGAAGATGTGAAAAAGAGAGAGAGTGTGATGATTCATTACATATTTTTTATTCTTCCTAAAAGTAGTTTTCTAAGTCAACTTTTGAAGTCTGTCTCTTTTCAGGAAAAGCTGACTCATGTCCTGAAGGTGCCTATTTCTCTCAAAGAAAGTAAACCTGTTGCCTGTTTTGAGCACAGAGATGTAACTTCAGGTTACATCTGTATTATGGAAATATGTTAAGAATTCCTCCCTGGATTTGTATCATAGTCATGTCTCAGAGTTTATCAGGTGAAATGTGGGCACACAATAGAAGAGACATTCCTTAAAGCAGGACCTCCTGTCACCCTGTGCCAGTGTGAATGATTGTTAGACTAGGGCTCCATCTAATGCTGGGGGCAGGCACAGCCATAATTATTCCAGTTCATAATGATGGGGCACAAAGACTAGATGGTTTTCACTATTCAAGATCCACAATAAAATCATGAACTGCACAAAGAGAAGAATAGAAAGACTGCTTTTCTCCAATACCAAGCCCCAGCCTACGGCCCTCGTTACTACTGACTGTACTGTGAACTTCACCACTGGCATTTTACATTGGGGTTCTTAATTGACATTTAAATTAAGACCTTTGTTTTGTTTTCCCTTTTGACCTATGCTGAGTTTTGAAACTGGGTGATATTCAGCAGTGAGCTCATTTGCTCAACCCATGACAACTACCTCGAATGTATTTCCTGAGACCAAAGTTTTCATACCTTTTTTTTCATACCTTGTTGTGACGACGTTTTCTATCGTTACCCCCAAATTCAGACTCAAATATTTTATGCTTCAGGGCTGTATTGCAGCTACTTTACTTCTTATTTTGGAGAGGAGCTTATCACAGCGATAGGACTTGTGTTTTCCTTCCAGTCAGATGACTATGCTGTGATACAATACACCGCACACAAGATTTTAAAGCACTTGTATACCAACTCTGTCTCTGCTTGCTTTTTAGTCTTTGTCAAAATAGTACTCCTGCAAGCCTTCTGTTTTACAGAAGGTGAAAAAAAATAGAACAGAGCTAACCAGCAATCTCTGTGTTCCAGAAAAAGGAAGAGAAATGATTTTAAGATGACAATGTAATTTCAGGCTCTGAAAATGGAATCAGTTTCATCCAGGAAGAAAAGGAGGGGGGAAATGAAAAAAAAAACAAACCCTTTTATTGAAATATTTTCTTTCTGTGTCTTTTGGCTTTAGGTACTTCTCCCCGCTCTTGCCTGATTGCTTGTTAATGTGAAATATGTGTTTAATATTGAAATGGTGAAAGCACAAGCTGTTTACCTGAAATCAGATGCATTTAAAAGAGCTCTGTCAACTTTCCTTCCCTTTATCTTCCTGTCTCCATACACTCTTTTGTACCATAGGATAAATCGGATGGAAAAAATGATACACTAGAAAACATTTACATTAATGGTGATTTTAATGGTGGGAACTGGTGTTAGACAAAGGTATTTTGAAAGATTACCAAGGAATGGGCACACTTTAAAAGGCAATCAAATTGGTATTTTGACGACTGTTACTGATCCTGTGCATGTTTTTAACTGCCCCAGCTGTGAAGAAAAACAATAACTTAAGCCATTTTAGCAAACAGACTCTTATTTTATTTCTTTCTTTTTCTTTTTTTTTTTAATTTTTATTTATTCATTTATTTATTTATTAATTTTTCATCTAGGGCTGTATTCATTATCAAGGGATGCATAAAAGAGTGCTGGAGGAATTTCACAATTCCTAGCAGGGGTCCCTTGAAATGGCATTGTTCCTGATCAAATGTGCATCGTTGTGCAATGTTCCTATCTCCTATTGAATGTGCAGCAGCCAAAAAACCCCCAAAACCACAGAAAAAAAAGCCCAAGCTTTACCCAAGATGTCACATTCTTGTGAAAGGCAACAACATAGAAATTTCTTTCAAATCCTTCTTCTTATTGCTACTCCATGTTTGTGCTTTAATTTAAGGAAAACCAAATAAAACTTTTCTACGAACAGCTGTTCTATGGACCATCTAAACAGACTGTATTCTTTCAAATAACAATAGGTAAAATATTTGAAGACTGTGTCCTGGTTTCAGCTGGGACACAGTTCATTTTCTCCTCAGTAGTTGGTACTGTGCTGTGTTTTGGATTTAGGATAAGAATAATGTTGATAACACACTGATGTTTTAGTTGTTGCTGAGCAGTGTTTACTCTAAAGCAGAGGTGTGATCACCTCGTTGATGATCAGAGGGCTTGAACACCTCTCCTATGAGGAAAGGCTGAGACACCTGGGATTGTTCAGCCTGGAGAACATTCCATGTGGACCTCATTGCAGCCTTTTGGCACTTGAAGGGGGTCTATTAGAAAGGTGGAGAAGGATTTTTTTAAACGGGTGCGTAGTAATAGGAAAAGAATGGCTTTAAACTGAAAGAGGGCAGGGTTATATTTAGAAATTCTTCCCTGTGAGGGTGGGCAGGCTCTGGCACAGGTTGGGCAGAGAAGCTGTGGCTGCCCCTGGATCCCTGGAAGTGTCCAAGGCCAGGTTGGACAGGGCTTGGAGCAACCTGGGCTGGTGGAAGGTGCCCCTGCCCATGGCAGGGTAATGGAACTGGATGATCTTTAATGTCTTTCCAACCCAAATTCTTCTCTGATTCTGTAATTCTATGTCCCTGTTCATTGCAAGGGGGTTGGACTAGATGACATTTAAAAGGTCTTTTCCAACCCAAACTATTGTGATTCTATTGCTATTATTATATTTTACTTTATTTAAATTATTAAAGAATTCTTCCATCAATCCATGAGGTTTAGCTGTTTCTGATTCTTCTCCCCATTCCACTGGGCCATGATTGAGGGAATGACCGAGGGGCTGTGTGGCACTTTAGTTACCAGCTGGGGTTAAACCACAACAGATTGTCAAACTGGCATTAATTAAATCTGTTTAGTTGAAGACAGAATAAAAAAAAACCTTGGAAAAAAATTTGTTGAAAGCCTCAGCATTTAAAAGCAGTGAAAGCATTTCAAATATATCTTCCTTCTCTGTTCGTATTTTTAACAAAGTCAAAATATTTTGAATTGTGGTTGTTAACAAGAAAGTTTCCAGTTATAAAGTGAGAAGCAGGATCAAAGGAAGATGGGGAAGCAGTACTGAAATACACAGAAGGGTCGCTGCAGACCAGGAAATCTCCTCTTCCCCATGATCATAAGTAAGCTAAAAACCAAGAGACTTAAATTCTATCTGTGAAGATTTGTATCAGACTGGAGGACAAGTGTTCCAGTGGCTCATGGGGAGGATCATGAAATGGTTAATAGATCACCCAAACCAATTATGTAATTGCCATCACTGTATGCGTCTAGGCCCAAGGAAGATAAATGTTGGTCAGAAATTGTAAATTTTTAATTGACTTGGGTTTGAATCAAAGGCATAAGAGATAATACTTGATGCTGCTTTCATCTTTTGTGGGTTTTTG
Source organism: Sclerurus mexicanus (assembly GCA_013396755.1). Taxonomy (NCBI): domain Eukaryota; kingdom Metazoa; phylum Chordata; class Aves; order Passeriformes; family Furnariidae; genus Sclerurus; species Sclerurus mexicanus. The sequence goes on from VWZF01003767.1 coordinate 20,293, forward strand.
TTTTGGTTTCTTTTACATTTATAGTTTAATACTCTATAAGCGACCATGGATTAACTCAGTTAATTAGGTTTTCTTGGGCCTGGTAAATCCCTTTATAAGTACAAGGGCCCTTTCAGAAAGAAAATTAAGCAGGTTCATTTTTTTTTAAATGAAAAACAAAGCTGAAACTTAAGTAGATCAGATAAAACGATCACTCAAAGTTCTTACTTTTTTCCCCTGACACTGGAAAGATCCCAGATGACCAGCTCAGAATTAGACACTGATGCCGTCAAAGTCTCAGCTTAGCTGAAATGCATCTCCTCCCCTCCCTAAATCCCCAAGGGCTAACTTTAATAAACATGCTCAGAATCTATCTAACACAAATCAGAAATGCGAAGCTCTTCCCAATATGAAATGCCAGACATTTTCCTTTCAAGTAACACAACTTGATTAGTGTGGCCATCTGTAAAAAATGAAGAGAAGATTTGGTCATATTCTCACCTTTTCCTGGAAACAGTCCAAACTTAGATCAATCTTTTCTCAGAAGAGAACTCTCTAGAAAGCAGAGTAAATTACCTCCACAGAAAAAATTCAATATTTATGAAGTCTTCACATAGAGTCTGAATCCAATTTTTTTTTTTTTTTTCAAAATGGATGGAAGAGAAAATTTCAGGATGTCAGTCTTGAAGGGACAGAGGTAATTGCTGGCAGCCCCGACTTTCACACTCACACACAAATTTTGGAAGGAATGTGTCCTTCTTTCTGACAACTTTAAGTTGTTCCCTAGTTAAGAAGAGGGATTTTTCAAGCTATTCTTTGACACATGTTGCAGAAAGCCCAGCTGCCCAAGGTCAGCATTCTCTATTCCATGCATGGATAATTTTTAGGCATATAAATATTTCATGAGATGTTGAGATGTCACCAAATCCTGCCTTATGTCTTTTAAGGTAGAAACCCCAACAAAACGCAAGTTAAACAAATCATAGAAATAGATTAAAGTTTCCTTAAACTTCCTGTAACAACACTAAGACAAACAGCCTGTTGTTTTGTTCTTTGGTTTGCTTTTAATGATGCCACATTTGTTTACTTTAAGCCTAATTTTGGAGTTTGCATTTTTTCTCTAATTAGTTAATAAAATGCATTCATAACAATTTATGTGATTATAATTTGACTTTAATTGTCCGTATAGTGTCCTGAGTTACTTGACAAGAAGGAGGCTTATAAATATAACTCATTACATTCTTGACATGCTTTTGTAGTTTTCCATTTTCCTTTTAGAAATTAAATATTGAAATACTGGAAGCAATGAGTTGTGAGGAGAAGGGGGGATGGGGCGTGCATGTATCTGATTAGCATCCCAGAAAGGGTGAAATCTGTTTGAAATTTGGTCACTTTGGATTCTTACTATATCTAGATAATTCAGTAGAAGTTCAGCACAGAGGTTGTACCAACATTTACCTCCACATAATGGTATTTAAATCCACATGAACACTTTTCTTTTTAACAAAGTCCCCAAAGATATGCAGCAATAGTTAAATAGTGTCTGTCCTGATTTCATTGTCACTAACAAGGTCTCTTTGATGGTTTTCTTGTGTTGCTTGCCTGCTGTATCTTGTTCTGTCTTCAGTCACATCTGCTCTGTAGCCACTTAAACTACCCTGTTTGAACGAGAGTAACAACATAGGTAAGATAAGAGTGCAACAAGATAAATCAACCCCCTGCATGGTCATGAAGTTTTTTTAGGTGGGTTTTGAAATCAGCACTGATCTACACACAGCTTAAGCTAGACTGATGTCTTTACCTAAACCACTTAATTTGAGGGCAGGCTTGCTTTGAAGGCATTGCTGTAACACTTTTTCAGTCAATGACATTTGGTTTTTTGTCTTCAGGTGTAAGGAATTATTACATTTCTTGATAGTGTTTATAATTTGGAACTTAATTCCTTCAACTAACATCAAAGTGCAAATAGTAATGCAATCTATAAACCTTAAGGTTTAATCAGTGGAAGTTGATGGAAGTGAACGTAATCACTTTCATCTCTGGAGTCTACCTGAACCATTTCTGACATAATGTTGCAGTTTCCATAAAACCAGTGAGAAACTGGGATGCTGCAGCAGGCAGCCACATTTGTGGTTCATTTGAATTTCACTTTGCCCTTCTACATTTGGTCAAAGCCAGTTTTTGGTACTGAAACAGAAAGAAATGCTGAATAAAGGTACCTTCAAACAAGGAATGTATTTGCAAAGGCTTTATTTGCAAAGTTCTGGGACACGCTGCAGGAATGAACAACATATACATATTAATGCTTGGATATATGGAATATTGAAGTCAAACTCTGGGTGTGACTTTTAACCAGCCTCACATTAACAAAATGCCCTTTTCTCTAGATTAGCACAAACCACTGTGTGAAAACTGATGTTGCCTGAGTCTGGATGTCATTAAAACATCAGAATTGCTCCTGCTCCAGAACAAAACCCCATCTGAACCAGAACCCTGTTTGCAGTAGTGGCTAAAACCAGATGCCATGGGAAGAGTGATGGAACAGGATCAGTTTACACCAAGATTTCTATGACTATCCTTCCAGCCCCAGGTCCTTGCACAGATTCCACCACTGGCTTTGTATTTAGCAATTGCAAATGGGTTTCTCTTCCACAAACTGGTCCAGACACACCTTCAGTTCATCTAAACCTTTGCAATCCACTGCAGCCTTAGTTCACTAAAAACACAGAAGACATCCTTTAGGTATTTTGAGTTAATTTCTCCTGCATAATGAGTTTTGTGGCAAGTGTGGGGAAATTTGGTGTTTTATATAGAATTATCCTTTTTGAAAAGAAATCATCTAAAAATATGAAAAGCTAAGAAACAGATTAGGTCTGTATTTTGCGTGTTTCATGTCGTCTATGGGTGGGACTATTTCTACTTTTACTGCTATTATTTTTTACTTGTAAGGATCAGCAGCTATTATTATTCTTTTGCTTCCACAAAAAGTGAAGACATATATATTTTAATACAAATATGTGAACGTGACACTGGAAATAGACAACAAACAATGGAACTAAATAATAGGCTTTTAATAAATCCATTACTTACGTTAGATATCTGTTGAAGATTCAATAGAGACACTTCTATCTCATCAAAAATGTGCTTTGCCTGGTAAAAATAGCCTCCACCACTTTCTTCACTGCTGCAAGAGCTACATGTGATTCAGCAGATTTGGAGCCTGGTTACATCATTTAACATCTGTGTCTCTATCTAGCTGGCAAGGTCAATTTGTTTCTGCAAATAGATTTCCCTCAACTACAAGGGGCAATCAGTTCATGTGAATTCCCAGAGGTTCTGTTCTTCTTGCTCTCCCTTCGCTCTGACACAATTCCAATTGGGGATGCTGTTAACCATTATAAAGTGAACCTGCTGGGGTGTAGTGGTAGCGGCACTCAGCTTTTATCCATCTCTTAAGTCTTTTGGTGCTGAATTCCTTGTTGTAGTCAGACTGTTTACATGAGATTAAACCAACCCTCGGATGAGTTGCTATTTTTAATATTTTTTGAGCATTGATGGAAGACCACATTGGTCCTTTACACTACCAATGGCTTGGACTTCTTTAGACCACAAAGAAATCCAATGTTTCCAACAGAAAATCCTTTCTTTTGTTTCCTCTTTAATTCTATATTTACATCGACATTTTGATTTTATATTTGCACTGACTTTTTAAAACCATTTTTTTATTAACTGTTAGTATTGAAGGAGAACTGCCAATTGACAAGCTTCAGTGTACTTCTTTTCTGTGGCTAATATTGGTAATTACAAGGGGATTTTTAAAGAATTTATTGTAGTTTATTGGTTCGATGTTTGTTAATTTTTCCCTCAGGTGAAGTGCATAGTGGATCAAAGCCCTTTTAGTAGAAAGTATTAATTTAGTATTGTAGCTTTAAAAGAAGCAGTATAGGACAGGTATATTCTTCCAAAATTGTAGATTATTTCCCTGGAAAACTAGCTGTCTATACAAGTCAATATCATATTAAATTAAATATCAAATTAAAAATACGATGTTTAGCATTTTGTTGAGCAAGAACAATTTATTAAAGCAGACATGCGGGTTTTAAAATAAATAAGGGAGAAATCCCCATGTGACATTAATTGAATTCCACAACATTTGTTTGTTCTTTTGTTAATTCTTATTCAAACTGAAATTGTATAAAATAAGTGATTTTGTTTATAGGAATCCCTCTAGTATTTTTGTTCCAAAGAAATGGTTGGAATAGGTCTTCTTAGCAAAGCAAATGTAGAAATAGTACATAAGATGTTAAAGGAAGATCAAGAGTGATATCAAATGAGTACATGGCATTTAATCTTCTCCCTCATAACCTGGTTTCCTGGCACAACTTCACTGACTTCAGTGAGGCTACATCAAAATACAACAGCTGGCTTCAGGCAAGTGAGCACAAAGCCCTTTCATAGTGGGATGATGGAATTCCTCCCTTTCCAAAACATCAAACTTCCCATAAAACACAAGGGATAAATCTCCTGCCGCTCGGGTCCCGTAACTCACAGTGACAGCTCAGGTCAAGGACTAGCTCCGTCACATTAATGCAGTGGTAATGAATCCTGGAGAGCCCCAAGAGCTGGGGGATTCAGGATGAAGACAAAGCACACATTGCTGTGCAAAGCCAGCTCGGGTCTGTCAGGGTCAGCGTTAGATGGGCTTAGCAAATACGTTCCTGAGAGATGGTATAGAGACATTCAAGTCAGGTCTGGAACCACTAAGGCTTTGTCTACATCTGTGCTAAAAAGCCTTGCCAGGCTTTAGCTGAATTCCATGTGTTTGCAGGGTTTTGTCCATGCCAACAGGATAACCCACCCTTGGCTGTCAGAATTGACTTCACTTGCTTCTACTCAGAGCATACTTTAACCTTCCTCTCTCCTGGCAAAGCACAAAACAAACACCATAAAACCTAAGCACATATGGATAGGAGGTAATGCCTTTAACTGGGGGCTTGCATGTGGCCGCAAAGATTAATTAAAATCATGTTAATTGTGCAATAAATACCCTACTGCAATGTAAAACACTGAGACAAACACATAGGAAGGTGAGATGGCTACAGAGGTGCTTCTGTGATGCTTCGCTCTGGGAAATGGGCTTCAGTCTCCTGATTACCTTTCGTGAAATCTCTTGTCTGATCCTATTAATAAACATTTTTGTTTATTCACACATCTTGACTGCAAACTGAATCATTCTTTTTGATGAGATGAAAGGTGGATGGTGCTGTGTCTGTACAATCCAAAAAATGAGGACTGTAAGGAACATAAATTAAGATACTCTTCCAGTAATATCCACTCTGTATGTTTGTTCAAATAAACAGAAAGTTTTGAGACAAACTTGCATAGTGAAAAATCTCCACTCTCAGTCATGTTGCTAAGGGATTAGTCTTCTGGAAAGCCACAGTTTCCCACACTTGATTATATTCTGGAAATTTCTGAGAAAGGCAACAATATTTGGTGGGCAATACTGCCAGTGGGGTCCATAGAAGATACCTTTACAGCAATGTACCTCTCTGTAAATCCATTATGGGAAGCTTCTTGCCCATTTTTACAATGGAAATGTGTTTACTACTCCATGGCTTAACAATCTATCCCATGTTAAGAGGAAATTTTCAAAAGTATACATATTTGTTTTTTAAGTGATTATTTTTTTTAGGTAACAGATTTACAAACACAAATCCACTCCAGATTTGTTGTGCTAGATCTCTGTGTTGTGCAATCTGTAGAATGACTACAAATGCCATCAAATCGTGATTGTTTCTCTCTTGTTTTGGCCTTGATCCTTATTTCCATGTTGTTCCCTGATATTGGTAGGAGTATGGTCAGGGAAGCAATGAGAGGAGCTGGAAAAACAGCTTTTCTGTGAAGACTGAAACATCAAGCAGAGTAACAAAAACCTGGAGGGGTAAGGGGAGATGTGGTCATACTCAAAAGTCTGGTGACGTTTTCTGCTTTGGATATATTCCTGCAGCCTCCTTTAAGACTCCTATTTCCATTTCATTAGTTACACTTCCCAGCATGTCCACTCTCCTACTTAGAGGAGAATAAAGCTCTTTGGTATTCTCCATCTTTTCCTAATGTGTCATGACATGAGTGTCACAATGTGGATGATACTTCTAGTTCCCATTGCTCCTGAGTATCTGAATATGAACCCTAAGGTTTTGGGTTTTTTTTAAAAAAAACAAACCCTACAGACTTCTGTGGGTCATGACTAATAAAACCCATGATGCTCTGAACCACACCATGGACCACAACATTTTGGAAAACACTCTGAGACATGTGGTGAGACTTTTTGGGGTTGTCCTCTGCAGGGCCAGGGCTGGACTCCATGATCCTTGCGGGTCCTTCCAACTCAGGATATTTATGGTTCTATGATTTTTCTCCCCTTTTAAGCTTGATGTGCTTTTAAAGCATTCCAAAAGTGAAAGGGAATCTGACTTTCCACCCTGTGACTGATGGGAGCTGCCTTGTTGTGCTCTGGATGTGTCCCAGTGTGTGATTAACACATACGTGATATGGACATACTGTTTATAATGTGGAGTGAATTTACAAAGCACTCCATAAATGTTACAAAAGGAGTGTTGGCACTCGAGGGGGAAGATTGAAGATATGATCCTAAGGCTTTTATTCTTTGCAAAAGAATGATTTTCTAAGCAAGGCATATGTAAACTGGAAAGTATAGCAGTTTGTTATTTCTTCTTGAAGACCTCCAGCACGTCTGGTTTTAGGGAATAGGAAGATAGCCAGAATTTGGTGAGAAGAGAATATCCCAAACAGACAAAATACTTTTGCTATTCGTAATTTTATTCTGAACTTTATTTCATTTCCTAAAGTTTAATTATACATTTCAGAACAAAGTTCATTGAGCCTTTCTGCATAATGAAGAAAGATTGTTGTGTTAATGGCAGGGTATATGCAAGATTTCATGGTGCTTTTTCCCTGAAAGAATTCCACCCTTGTCTGAGATCCAGGGACCATGCATTCTGGGTCCAGCTCCTACTAAGAGTGCCTGAATAACACAGAATACTTTTTTTTACCCTTTTGTCCTTCAGTTTGCTACGTCTTACTGGAAACTATTCTGACAGAGTGGGAACGCAATAGCCTGGGTTTTTAATGGAGATACAGACAACTGAAATACAGACCTCAGTCCTGACACCATCAGGGTGTGTCAGAGCATTATTTGACACAATTCTGTACCCACTGATGTGCTTTATAGTGTTATCACAGGTGGTTTAGGAGTTTTCAAAAACAAATTGAAAAGAAGTAACTGGACTGACTGAAGGTATCCCCCATCATTATGAAGACTTGTAGATCATGTCTCCTGAACTTTCTGCTGCATCACCTCAAGTCCAAATTGTTCTAACAGAACAACAGGGCCAAAAATCTCTTTAGGGCATCACATCAGTCCAGCATTTGGAAAAATGGAACATAAGAAAGCCACAAGGAGATGAAACATAGATGAGATGGATCAAGTATAGTCTCTTACCATAAGGTATTTAAGGGGTCCATAGGATCTTGCATGGGTGAACAAAGATCTGACTTAAAAATAACTTTTAGTCACAACAAAATGTTGGCCATAAACATTGCATTTTCTTGGTGTCGATGCTGCTTTTCTCACTATTATATTTCCACAGATCTGTAATACCTCTGAAATTATCTCTTCTCCATGCATTTTTTCCTGCTTTGGAGTTCATTTGTATTTCCTTCCGTTACTGATCCTGTCACTTTGCTTCCACTTCAGACTCCCATTGTTCTGCACAAACTATTTATATTCTAGTCCTTGGTTACACTTCAGTCCGTGACTTATTCCTGAATTGGTTACAATCCCAGACACATTATTCAATCTACTCCTTTCTTTTCTCAGCATCTTATCTGTCTATCAGAATTCATCCTCCCACTTTCACCAGCCATGTAGGTCAAGGATGGCTGATCTTTGTTAACAGAGAACAACCTAAAAATACGAAATAATGCTTTTTAACCTGCTTCCAAAGAGTTATTTTTTTAATAGTTAACATGTTTTGCCTCCAATAATCTTTCTCAATGAGACACTATTACATGTTCACAAATTACTCTGGATAGTCATGAAACTGGGCAGAAAACATTCCTACCAGTCAGCTGTACCTTCAGCAGTTCTGCTTGCAGCTGATCCAGAGGTGCAGGTGTGTTTCATGGATACCTGTTGAATAGCTATTCCATTGGGTTTGCACCTCACCAACACATACCAATTTACTCTGGGATCCTGAAAAATATTTGGGGAAGATTTCATTTCATCCTTTCTCTTTCCTCCATGCTAAATAATGACAGGATGGAATAAACTGCATTCTGGTGCTTCTGATGGATGTATTCAGTGGGTCAAAATAATCTATTTTATGGGAAGTACATTCCCAGGACCAACCTTGAAAGATCAGTGCACACATCCAGCATCTGATCTTTAGCACAGTGGGGAGAACTAAGCATAACACATTGAGATTAATAAGCTTTGAAACAGTCTTTAAAAAGACAACATTAAGACTAGTTTTAGTACTGCATTTTGTACCACCTGAACATAATCAGATTTTGTTCTGCGTGTTTTCCTTTAACTGACCTTTGTGTCTGTTTGCCAGGGCATTGTTTACTCTGTCTGTATTATGCTGTCTGCCTTTATAAATGGATCTGTTGTGTGGTGAAGTATCAAATGTGTTTTTTTTTTTTCTGAAATCTAGACAAATTATGCCCAATGCTTTCACCTTCAACGGGTTCAACAAAATCAATTCAGTTATATTAGTAATGTACTTTCCAACACTCAGCAGCCATCGAGGTTTGAATTTTAATAAAACTAACACACTCTGTACTGGCTGCTGCATGAGTAGTAGTAATACATTGCACTTATATAATAATAATTCTATTTACTAGGCAAGATACAAATGAAACACCCAGAATGTAATACCAAGAAAAATAAATATTAGAAGTCAAGATACTTTTTCAAGCATCATTACACCTGAAAATAAAGTGAGCTGCAATGCATTGTTTTACTTTTCTCCCTCTCCAGGCAAAGGTCCTCCCTCCATATGTAGGGAGCTACAGTAAGTTTAGCTACTCAGTATTGCTGTGAGTGATGAATACATGATGATGTGCAACCAAGACAAACTCTAGATACATTCTGTACTGCTTTCTGCACTACATAGCATATGGAAGAAGGTAAATCTGGAATTATCAGCCTGCTAGCAAGGAAACAGCGAAGTCTGTGACCTTTTCCTATCATCAGTGCTAATACAGAAGAGGTAATTCCAGCATAACAGTCCCTTGTTCAGATTCTTCAGGTGCTAAATTTGACCCCTTGCAGGAAGCCTTTTCAAAAAACCATGAGACAGACTGTTGGATGTCTGGAAAAGGTGAAGAAGAACTGCTTTTGTACTAAGGAAACATCTTACTGCTGAAAACTGTAATTTACCACTAAAAGTGGAAGCTTTGGCAGGACAATGAATGTGTGTGCTAAGCTGAACCAAGTTTCTCTGAGAGGATATTTATATACTTATCCAATTTGCAAGTCTTAACGCAGTTATTGAAAAAAAGGTCTGTTTATGAGATTTTATTTGATAGGTTTTCACTTGGTTTCACAGAGATGCTGAACTTAGAGACATGGGTTAGTGGTGGACATGGCAGTGCTGGGTTAGTGGTTGGACTCAGTCTTCGGTGTCTTTCCCAAAATAAATGACCTTTAAAGTGGTTAAAGAGAACTTCCTCATAGAACTGACAAGACTCCGGACCCAAGGCATTGTGAGATGGTGCCACCTGCATCCTCGCTTTCTCTTGCAGTTGATTTGTTTATTGTCCCAAATCAGTTACTCACACAAGACCTTGGGCAGCCTGTAGCCAGGACAAACACTCATTTCCTCTCTCTGCCAAAGCTTTATGAACAACAAGCCTTCCTCCTGTAAAATATCTGACTAGCAGTGTATGACTAAGAGGAAAATTGTCATTGTTTTAGCTTGATGCCAATGCTACATAATTAACCTGGAGTGATGTCACATTGCTGTGAAACACCTTGACAAAATACGTCATAGCAAAGGATCCACAGTTAAAACGGTATCCCTAGAAATAGTGAAGAATAAACAGAAGTCCTACAGTGCATCTCATTCTGATTTAGAACACAGATTTGCCATACAACAGCTTTTTTCCCAGGGCATCAGAGTCTAAGTTTTACGAGCTTTAATTAATTTATTTTGAAACGCCCCACCACATTCACAATGTATGTTTTATTTACCCTCTGCTGGTGTTCCCGGAGCTCTGATTCTGCTCCTGCTCTTCTTTCCCTGGCATGTTTTCTGTGCAAAAGGGGGCTCCTGTGAATTGCCATGGTTTCAACCGAATGAAGCTGTAATAATGTGTTTCTTCTGAGAGTTTGTTTGAGGGCTTCTGCTAACACTGTGGGAAAGCATCAAAAACACAAATTGGATATGAGTGCTCAATGACTCTTTGCAGAGCTCTCTCATCAAATATGCTTTCTTCTTTATTAGTACTGTAAACGCTTTAAGTGTGGAAAAATCATTTTGTACATTGCTACAGAAGAGCTTAGTTGAAAATGTGTTATGAAATATGCAAATAATTTTCCAGTCAAAATGGGACAAAAATTCACCTTGTAATTACAGAATCACAGTCATTTTGGTTGGAAAACACCTCCAAGATTATCAAGTCCGACCTATGACCCATCACTGAGTGCCACAACAAGTTGTTTTTCAAACACCTCCACCTCTTTGGGCAGCCCCTTCCAATGCTTAACAACCCTTTAATGACCCTTTCCATGGAGAAATTATTCCTGAACCTCCCCTGGCACGGCTTGAGGCCATTCCTTCCTGTCCTGTTGCTAGCTCCTGGAAGATTTTAATCCTCTTCATTTTGTGAGAACCCAGTTCAGTGTCCTTGGGGCCTGAATTGGAGCAATCTGAGCACTCACAGGTTCATTGGCAGCTTGTGTTCTTTGAAATATAAGTTTAAGAATTTTACCATTTAGCCATAACCCAAAGACAAGGGATGCTACAATTAAATGACCATTAAATTATGCAAATTTTATTCCAAGCCTAGTCTTGTATTGTTTTGTGTCTGACCTGCCCAGCAAGCTTCAAATTTCAGCTAAATCTTCCTTTTGCTGGTCATAATGTCCCACGTGAAAGCACATACTCTGTTGCCTAATAAGGGCTGAGGTCCTCTTCATCCTTACCAGAGGAATCAATAGCGTGGTTCTACTCTATCCAGTTCTTTAATTTGAAAGGGTGGACAAAAAGAAAGGATTTTTGCCATTTTATTTGCAGACTCTGCGCTGTCCATTAGATTTGGGTGGAATTGGTCAGAAGCCTCAGAAAATTTATAGTACCTTAGTCAATATTCAGTATTCCTCAAATTCTCTAGGGCAGCAATGAAAAGGAAAAGAAGAAGATAACTGAATCATAGTCTCTACAGCTCTGTTACAGAATTTTAAGAAAGGGTTTGGGATGATTTATTGGATATTGTGTAACTTTACCAAAAATATTCATCATCCATCAATCCAAGGTGGCAAGATGTTCTCAAAGATCTAAAATCACGGTAAAAATGAAAGACTCAAATTTACTGCAAATGAATTGTAACATTTAAGGATAAAAAGGGAAAAACACTATATTCAAGAGGTACCAGAAAGTGGGTAACATCTGTAACGTCAAATGAACAGGCTGTGATAAAGGAATTGACTCTTACAGACTATTTCAGAAACCATTATTATTAGTTATTCAATAATTATAACGATAATAATTTCAAATTTCAGTTGCTGGATGGTATTTGGTTAAATGCATAAATGGCCACATTTAATACCATTAACCATGAAATCGGAGAATCATAGCATGGTTTGGGTTTGAAAGGACCTTAAAGACCACACAGTTCCACCCCCTGCCACGGGCAGGGACACCTTCCACTAGCCCAGGTTGCTCCAATCCCTGTCCAACCTGGCCTTGGACACTTCCAGGGATGGGACAACCACACCTTCTGTTCCAGGGTCTCAACACCCTCACAGCCAGAAATTCCCAATACACGATATAAACAAACAGTTCTTATTAGAAAGAGATAATGCAGACAAAATTAACTAAATGTTAGTGGTGGTAGATTGAGCTGAGAAGGAGAACGTACCATTATGTAAAACCAAGTATTAAATTCCAATGTTGATGACTGATATGTCTTTTAAGTTAAATGAAAGCAAAACAGAGCTTTAAAAATTATAGGAAAGAAAAGATCGGCAGTATTGCAATTTTATGTGAAGAAACAGAGGGACTATAAAGAGGGCATTGACAGTACAAATGGGAATAATGAACTAGTACTGCTGAAGAATATTAAGATAAACATAAAAGGTTCTTTAACTATATTAGAGGACAAATACAGGAAAGAAAATATTTTTAAATTGAAGAAAAAAACCAAAGCATAGCAGTGGGAATAGCTGAAAATTGGGTAGGCAAGTGAACAACACCTTTCCTAGGACTTCTTCAAAGTTGTGCAGATGTGGATTTCCACTGGCTTTTGGAAACAAACTGAAATAATTAGAGCAGTAGAATTAGGAAAGGACGCACGTCATAAGCACACTGTCTCTAAAAGATTTCACTCAGGGGTGGACAGTGAGGTCACAGTACAGTGTTTGGAGAGGTTTTTTCCAGATTAAGTCAGTGATGGCTCTAAATGTCCTTCCCTCTGGCAATCATCACTTAATGGTTTTACACATGTAGAAAGTGATGCTAAAGGAAGGAAACAGAAATGAGATGGAAAAGCCATGAGGTTTATAGTTAGAGGTATAGTTAGGGCTAGTTAGAGGTAGTTTAATTGAAATATGAGGATTTTAGTCAATGTCAAGAAAGATGCTTTGCTTGGTTAAGTCCCTTAAACTTTGTATTTTATTTCTTGCATTTCGTTTTGAAGCATCTGCTGTTGACCACTAGACATTCATTCTTTATTAGATTAATTATGTTTTTTCTTTTCTTCATTCCCATGAGAACTAAAATCAGTACTTAACTCCTGAGATATAAAAGCTTTCTTATTGCAGCCAGTAGTTGTGACCTTTTTTGTTCCCTGATTTTGTGAGGCTAATAGGCAAGATCCAGGGCGTTGCTTCCTTCTTAATGTGCTGATTTTCCTGGATGATGGAAGGAATGGGAGAAGGCATGACATTTGCAGTTTATAATTATACATACTCAGGTCCTTCCCTTCTCATAATAGTGAGTGATAAAACCAAAGCACGTTCTTTCCTCTTGGTGCCTATTTTGTACATAATGCATCTGTATTATGTGATAATCAGCACATCTCCCACTTCATTATAATATATATAGCCAGGAGTCAGAGGAGTTCACATACTCTGTTATATTCAATTTATTGTCCTGTGGAAGCCTCAAAAGTGCTGCAAAGTTTGGCCACTGGCACTCTTAGGAGTTTATATTGCCGTGAGATGGAGATGTGCTGACTACTCAGGAAAGAGAAAGTGTATTTAAAAGAAGCAAACATCATCACAGAAGACTGCAATGAAATAACTTTTAAGCATTTGATTAGGAGACACCAAAGCCAAAGTAGTTTAGAAAAAACAGCAAGGGCAGCTAATAACCTTAATTCAGTAGAATCCTGGCAAAGGTTGGCAATATACTTGATACTAAGGGAAATATGGTGGAATGTTGCTGAGTGAGCAAACATGCTAATGGAGATACATAAACTGCATTAACTGATGGGACCGTGGAGTGCAAGTCTGGCTGAGTTTTTAATATGCAAACACTATTAACTACATGATTTAAGAAAAAAATAATATATTCAAAAATTGTCTCTCTCTCCGCCCCTCCACAGCTTTAGTGGGAGGAGGGGACAGCTTAGGATCTGGTGGTATGCTGGGATAGGAGTCAAAAAGAGGCTAGAAAGTTGTTTCAAACTGTTTTTAGAGAAACCAATGTCTTTATTTTTTGCAAAACTTAGAGTCATATAAGAAGAGCTTAGGAAAAGCAAATATTTCAGAGATCAGGGATCTCTCAGAAAAGGTGATATGGCCCAATGCAGAAACAATTAAGAAAAGAAAATCTAGCTTTTATTTCTGCCTGTAGCACTACACTTCCATGTCACTATTGAATGTCACTTCTTCTGACTGCTCTTCTAAACAGCTCTTCTAAAAATGGGCTGAGTGCACTCCAGATATGGGCTGGTTCTTACTATGTATTTGCATTGTATATAAATTAAAAAAAATCATGCACATCAACAGATATGGTGATTGATGTATATCAGCAGATACAAGGCTTAGCTTCCAAATAAATATATTAACACAAAGATTATATAAGCCTTAGGCAAAAGTGAAGGCTTCTGTAAAGGACTCATTCTTTCAACAATAATAATAAGCCTGTGCAGCACAGTTGCAGGGAACACATGTAGGTCATGAACTCTAGGAAGTCAAAAGGTTTTAAGAAACACATATAATTCTACCCTGAGCATCTCGTTGCAGAGGAAACAGGGGAGGAGACTCCCCTGGAAATCAATCCATCCTGACACTGCAGACTGTATAGGGTGTTCCTGATGAATGACTGGTCTGAACAAGAAAAGCTCTTTTCTACCCATGGCTCTTCTTTGAGACTTCTATATTTGAATCCAGATGCTTGAATCTGGGAGAAGGGGATTTTCTTTTCACTGAACACCAAGGAAAGCCACTGGCTTGGATAAGGGCAATGTAAGTCCTTATTACAATGCAAGTCCTTATTACATCCTTGTGTCCCACCTCTCACGTGAGGACACAGAGTGCAGACTACAGGAGGAAACCTCATTGTTCTTTGCTTGGCCATCCTTCTGATACCTTTGGCATCAGGTCTGTCAGTAAAATCTGGTGTCAAAGCACAGGAACGACTGATCAAGCTGCAAAGACAGCTTGAGGACCAAAACAAAAGTCTCTGCTTGTGCCTGCTGGCAAATTAACTACGTGGTTTCACCTTGTAAAGCTGTGCTCTAAAGACCCCTTGGATGAAGCCAGTTTATGGTCACTGTGACAGCACCTGTAGCTGGGGTTACACATCACACACAAACCATACCAGATTTTCCTTCTTACTACCCAGTAATGTTTCTCTGCATACAAGAGATCCTATCTAGGATTAAATACTGGATCTTCTGTACCAGCCTTGTGGGAGATGGCATATTTTTTCTTAAAATTCTGTGTTTATCAGTGACAGACATACTTTATTCTTTACACATGGTGTCATTGAACAAATACAAAAATCATGGCATTGTGGTGAGAAACAGAAGTCTTATGTTATTTTATTTTTTATGAAATGATGCAAGAAAGCCCAACTAAGGTACAAAGGTTAGAAAAATAACAATTAAGGAGGAAAGCTCCAGCTCCATGGGGACAGAAATATTAAGCTACATCTTGCTAAGCACATTAAAAAAAAAAGGAAAAAAAATAAAATGTGATGTGATAAGATGACTCATTCTGGACACAGATACTGCAAACAGTGGGGAATTTAATTGCCTTGCAATTAAAAGGTGAAGGCACAGAGAGGGCAAGAGCTTCTATTAGGCAGGAAGACAGCTCGACTAGCAATGAATCACTCCTAAAAAACAAAGACTTCTGAAACACTGTGATCATTTGTACATGTCTGCAGGAGAATTATTATGTGAATGTAGGAAAATTCATATAGAGTATAACAATGCCAGAGTTCCCTCAAAGGCTGACTGGAATGTCTACAATATCATATAAGATAGATAAGATATTAATATAAATCATCCAGTGAATTCCAAAGCATATTTTACCATTGTAGTCCCATAAATGAGACTTGGGTGTATTACATTCTCTTTCTTTTTTTTTTTATCTCCTTCACTTTATTTGCAAAACAGAGAATATTAACAGCAAATACTGCTGAGTGAAACAAGATACATTTGGGGCCATTTCCCTGGTAAATAACTTGGGAAAATATCCAAATAGAATCAGTAATTTGTTAGAGGTACGCTTACAAAAAATATCACTTTTAGCACACTCACAAAAAATGCCACTTTTAGTAAAATATTTCTTGTTGTAGATAAGGTGAGGAAGGAAATCAGAAGCTGGGGGATGCCACAGTTGCTGGTTAATATAGAAAGAAACAAAATCATCCTTGCAATTCACAGGAAGCTGTGTTTCCCAGATCACAGAGGATATTGCCATGAGAAGAAATCTCAGGGAAAACTCTGTTTCTAAAATCTTGCATTATCCCAACATTCTCCTATAGCAGATTAATAGACACGCTGTCTAATCTCATGTTCCTTTTCATTGTGTTTGATTATCCAGACATATCTGGTGCCACAAAAGTGGCTCAGTGATAACAGGGATTTTGCTGTAGCAGCATCTGACCTTTATTATCATATATTAGTAAAGTGGATTCCATGCCAGCAGACTTTAGTACATCAGCAAATAAAAAAGAACATTCATAGCTTGGGAAAAAGAGGGCTTGTGCTCATCCTTCTCAAAATTTGCTTTATAAAACATAAATCCCCTCTGCCTTGTACAGCAAACTCTTGGTGTCTGATTGTCAAGGAACAGAAGGGAACAACATGGGAGTTTGTGTGAAATGCAGAGATTCTCTCGCTCTGTCACCCTAAAGGTTTTCTCCCCTCATCTTCTTTTCACTCTGTTATTATGTTTATGAAATAATATGGGCTCCCTCTGGTGCCTAATTGAACACCTGCAAATTCCCAAAGCTTTTAATCAAAGGCTGAAGCCTGATGGGTCGAATCATCCTGTGTGCAGGGAAATGTGACATCCTTCTGCATTTCTCTGTGTGTATAAATTCCATCAAAACTTATGTAAGCACCAAATCCAAGAGGAAGGCACCTTCTTTGTTCAAAACTCCAGTCATTCTAATGCTTTCTAACCATTACAGACCACCTGCTGTAGGTAAAGCGGTGCGACATTGGAATGACAGGTTCCACATGAAGACAATTATTTTTGCAAACTCATTTTCTGTTGAAATAAACTGAGCCAGGGATGCAAAAAGGACTTGTCAAGGTCACGTGCCTGCTCCCAGTGTGAGTGTGATTTTTTGGGTTCTCCTGTGCAGGGCCAAGAGTTGGACTCGATGATCCCTGTGAGTCCCTTCCAACTCAGGATATTCCACATGAAAACACAATGTAACTTTCTAGAATGAGTGAATATGATTTATTTTGGAGGAAAGAAGACATCAATTTTTAAGATGCACAGTACATTCAAATGGAAGCAAGGCTAGACTGAAGTTTCAGGGACTTTTGAGGCAGAATGCACATCATAGAGATCACCACTGATGGTCACCTCAGTCCTCAGTGTGGAACGTAGACTGTTTTCAGCAGGAGGTTTGGATGCAGCACCTAAATTTGTATTAATAGCATGCAGATTGCTCCTTGTTAGATGGCCTTAGTGGCTGCCAGCCCTCCTAAACCAGGTTTTTGGTTCTAACTATAGAAATAGTATCTCATAAGAGCTGTCACATGTTGAATTCAGGTAACTTTGCACAAAATAAGCAAAAAATGTTAGTTTAGATGAGCAGAAAGTAACAGGGTTTTATTTAACGTAATGCACTTTCAGGGACATTATATTCTCTGTTTTAAACCACTCTGAAGGTCTCACACTACTTTTCCCATGTTACAGGAGCACAGAGATGTGTGAGATGAAGACAGGGCATGTCCCTTAGAATGTGCTAAGCCCTGTAAGGATGAGCATCCTGGCATCTGAGACCACTGACAGTTCTTTGTGACTTTTGGGTGGATTAGAAGGCAACCATAGGAAAAAAAAATCTTATTTTTGGAGTCACTACAGAGATGTATAATTTTTCTCACTGTATCAGCATTGTTACAACCTTTAAGGCATTGTTTAATGATGGTTATCCACTGTAATGTGATTCATTACACTTTTTCCTAGGAATTTCATAAACCCTTTCAAAGGCACAGTTAGAGTTGCTTTAGTTTGGATTTCAGCCTAAGGACTATCAGTATGTAGCATGATTCTACAATCTGGTTGGGTGTTTTATTTTTATAGCATAAGCATATTTTTTTCTACTTTTGCATTTGAAATTGCAGTGGTACAGTCAATTCTACAAACAATTAAATCTCAGTGTCTCACACTGCCAGTCTATATTCAAGTTTTTGGTCATGCTGAAAGAGTTGGGTCTGCTCAGCCTGGAGAAGAGAAGGTTTCAGGGAAACCTTCCAGCACCTTCCAGTACTTAAAGGGGTGAAAAGATAGATGGAGAGGGACTTTTCACAAGGGGCTGGAGTGATGGGACAAAGGGAAAATGTCTTCAAACTGACAGAAGACAGGGTATGATTAGATATTAGGAAGGAATTCTTCCCTGTGAGGGTGGGCAGGCCCTGGCACAGGTTGGGCAGAGAAGCTGTGGCTGCCCCTGGATCCCTGGGAGTGTCCAAGGCCAGGCTGGACGGGGCTTGGAGCAACCTGAGCTGGTGGAAGGTGTCCCTGCCCATGGCAGGGGGGTTGAAACTGGATGATCCTTAAGGTCCCTTTCTAACCCAAACCATCC
Source organism: Sclerurus mexicanus (assembly GCA_013396755.1). NCBI lineage: Eukaryota > Metazoa > Chordata > Aves > Passeriformes > Furnariidae > Sclerurus > Sclerurus mexicanus. The sequence continues at coordinate 38,802 of VWZF01003767.1, forward strand.
TATGATTCTGTGGTTCTAAGCTAGACTGCTCAATAAAATAATAAGTTCCTTGAACATATGAGAACATAATTTTTTTTTTTTTTTNCAGTACATTCAAATGGAAGCAAGGCTAGACTGAAGTTTCAGGGACTTTTGAGGCAGAATGCACATCATAGAGATCACCACTGATGGTCACCTCAGTCCTCAGTGTGGAACGTAGACTGTTTTCAGCAGGAGGTTTGGATGCAGCACCTAAATTTGTATTAATAGCATGCAGATTGCTCCTTGTTAGATGGCCTTAGTGGCTGCCAGCCCTCCTAAACCAGGTTTTTGGTTCTAACTATAGAAATAGTATCTCATAAGAGCTGTCACATGTTGAATTCAGGTAACTTTGCACAAAATAAGCAAAAAATGTTAGTTTAGATGAGCAGAAAGTAACAGGGTTTTATTTAACGTAATGCACTTTCAGGGACATTATATTCTCTGTTTTAAACCACTCTGAAGGTCTCACACTACTTTTCCCATGTTACAGGAGCACAGAGATGTGTGAGATGAAGACAGGGCATGTCCCTTAGAATGTGCTAAGCCCTGTAAGGATGAGCATCCTGGCATCTGAGACCACTGACAGTTCTTTGTGACTTTTGGGTGGATTAGAAGGCAACCATAGGAAAAAAAAATCTTATTTTTGGAGTCACTACAGAGATGTATAATTTTTCTCACTGTATCAGCATTGTTACAACCTTTAAGGCATTGTTTAATGATGGTTATCCACTGTAATGTGATTCATTACACTTTTTCCTAGGAATTTCATAAACCCTTTCAAAGGCACAGTTAGAGTTGCTTTAGTTTGGATTTCAGCCTAAGGACTATCAGTATGTAGCATGATTCTACAATCTGGTTGGGTGTTTTATTTTTATAGCATAAGCATATTTTTTTCTACTTTTGCATTTGAAATTGCAGTGGTACAGTCAATTCTACAAACAATTAAATCTCAGTGTCTCACACTGCCAGTCTATATTCAAGTTTTTGGTCATGCTGAAAGAGTTGGGTCTGCTCAGCCTGGANACTAATTGGCATTGCTGGATACTCCGAGCTGTGAAAACAAGGTCACTTTGCAATGCCTTGGTAGACTTGGTGTGATAAATGATGGAACTTCAGGGTAGAAATCAAAGAGAAAGGTGAAATCAAAGAAGGCATGGATGTTACCCTGAAAATTTGATAAATCAGGACCTTTTCATGAGACAACAATGTAATTGAAAAACATGCAAGGAGCATTTTGAAATTGTCTAAGAGACTGGTCATTCTATATGGATTCTCCACCCTATGTTAAATAACAGAATAATGAAGACAAAGCAGAACAATCACAATACTAGTAAAGCCTTGTCTAATTTGGGAACAAATAAAATGAGAAAGGAAAAATTAAACTAAATAGGAAAATGGTTTTCATCAGCTGCCATATTTTCATGTTCTTCTCTCTCAAACACAGAGGGTTTTCATATTTAATTCCCTACTAGGATGAATACTGATTTCTAATTACAGCTAAAGGTGTCGTATTTGAAGTGGAAAAAAAAAAATTAAATTTTGGGCCATCATAAATAATTCATACTCCATACATTTGTGTAAAGGGCCAGATGTCTCTTGGCTAGACATATTCTGTTTTTGTTGATTTGTTTTATGGTTTGTTTTTTTTTTTTAAATCAGGGATAACTTAAACAGTTAAAACTGGGGAGGAAAAAGTATGTGCATGGAAAAAAAAGTATTTAAAAATATCATGAAATCAAAGAAATAATGTAATTTCATTTGCTACACAGACATCTTGCAAAAAACTCTCTTGATATACACAGTATATTGAATAGCAAGAATGTAAATATTTCTCGTTTAACTTTTTTTTTTCCCTGTGGAAATATACATGCAAAACCTCTTTAACTTAGTGAGAGAAGCTGTTCCTGTTTAAGACTATAAATAACTTTTTCAGGATCCCAATAAAATCAGACAAAGCTGAATTGACTTGGGAAGCTTTTTTGAGGGGTTAAACCTCATACCTTTGGCTGCCTTGTGTTTGATGTGTTGAAGATTTAGTAATGACAAAAATGGGGACAGTGGCAGTCTCCTCTTTGGCTGTTTCTTTTTGGTGCCAGCTTGAGAATCCTTCATTCTTTGTATCTTGGTCATTGCTTCTTTCCTTAAAAGAGCTGAGAGGATGAATAGACTAAGAGATTAGGAGAATAAGACTGAAGTTTGGAGATGGAACTTTCTTTTAGAGGCTGAAGAGAAGTAAAAAGTATTCTCTGCTTTCATCTCTTACTGGCACAGCTCCTTTATAGAGCGTGTCAGTAGCCTCATTAGATCAAGAAATTTGTTAATGCAAGTGCCACTCTGTGATAACTATTTTTTTCAGGAAGCCCTGGAACATCTTTAAAATTCAGAGATTTTACTCTTTTTCTGTGTGCTATGAGCATGTTCTGAGATTTCTGAAAGTATAACAAAGCTGGCAGCAGTTAAAACTGTTCCTTATATATACACATAGTTTTATATATACACTTATAGTTTTAGGGGAATGGCTTTAAGCTGAAAGACAGCAGATTTAGATTATTAAAATGAAATTCCTAGCTGTGAGGGTGGGCAGGCCCTGGCACAGGTTGGGCAGAGAAGCTGTGGCTGCCCCTGGATCCCTGGAAGCGTCCAAGGCCAGGTTGGACGGGGCTTGGAGCAACCTGGGCTGGTGGAAGGTGTCCCTGCCCATGGCAGGGGGTGGAACTGGATGATCTTTAAGGTCCCTTCCAACCCAAACCATTTTGTGATTCTGTAATACTTTGAAGTTTAATTCTGGAAAGCTTAGATATGTTTTTGTTGTTTTGTTTTGTCTTTTCTTGAAGAAGCATTGGCATTGTTGAATACCAGTTCTTGAAGACATCATCTATTTCTTTGGGGTTCCTTAGCAGTCTTTCAACAGTCGTATTAAAAAAAGGTTAGAATGATATAACTTGAGATTTCTTTCAGAAAGAACGCAGAATTTGGTGCTCTGGTCTCTTGACACAGTTGTCATACACTCTTTCCTGGCTCAGACCCTCCTGAAATGAAGCAAGAGGAGCAGCAGCCTTTGGGAAGAGGTCACCTTGAAACGCAGGCCAGCAAGCTGATTTCAGTATTAAGAACCATTTAACCTGGTTTTGTCTTTCTTTAATGTGTTTGTCAATAGATGAGTCACATTACTTCGTTACAGATGTTTGGGAGAATTGGGCACTTCTGACCTATTTTAAATGTGTGCATTAGGATACCATGATACAAAATGTGTGGTTTCTTTCCATAAATGCAACAAGATTTCCTCTGAGACCTCAGACATACCATTTCATTTTTCCATGTCACAGATTAATACGGACTTATTATCTTTCTTGACACTTGTTTTCTTCCCTTGCATAAGTAAATAATAGTATTTTCTGCTCTGGGGTTGCTTATCAATGTATTTTGCCTGTGCTTAAATTTTCTCTGTAATGTAATGAAGGAGACAAAGAACTTTCTTTTCTGTTGCAAGGTTAAAACAGCAGAACTACACAGGCTTTTATGTCTGGATTTTGGGTTCTTTTTCAAATATCTTTCTGTTATTTTGGGGATGTCTCACAATGTGATCTCAAACTGAAAGATGTTGAAGGAAAAACCCAATGAGAGAACAATTTCTCTCTTTAAAAAGAGCTGTATGTATACCCAGATGTATGAAAATGTCAAACCTCATGTTCTAGTGCAGAATATGTTTAAATATGTGACTATAATTATCTTTCTGAAGTGATGCCATTAGTTAAAAATCAATGCTCTGAAGTAATGCTTTTAGAGAGTACAGTGTTCAGTTGCAAGTTTGTTCTCCTAGATGAGACCTTTACTTAACATCCATCGTTCAAAGAAGATTTAAGGAAAGCAGATGTGTCTCTCATCTGCTCTGCTTTTATTAGAAGGAATGAAGAGATATTTCTGTAAGTTGTTCCACAAAAGCAGCCTAATTAAAAGGTGTGAGCATCTACAGTATTTAAAATTAATCAATTCAAATTACTTTTATTTTTGGCTTTCCTGATGCACAACAACTGCTCTTGAGAAAATACTATTTCAGTCTGTAATCTTCAGGTCAAGGGGCTGGGCTGGAAACAGGATCCACATTTTCTGGTGAAGCTGCAATGCTTTATAAAAAATAGTTTTCAGGGGGAGAGAGAGATACAGTAAGAAAAGAATATAAAATGGTTTTGTAGCCTCATGCCCAGGGTCTTTGCCTGGTTGAATAGCGAGGCTTTGCATGACTTCTTTCCAGGGTTCTTCCTTAATACAAAGTGTAAAACACGGGTCTGTTTGATCTAAAGGAAAAATATAATTGTAAGATTTTGTCACCCTCTTATTGTGTCTGCCAGCCTGATATTTACAGTACTTTCCTGGCAATTCCCTGAGGCTAAGGAAAGGAGCATGTCTTCAGTACTCTGGATGAACTGTCAATTCTCTCAAATCCTGCTAGTGACACCACCTCCAATATCACAGCTCTGCTGCAGGCTGTCAAACCAAACAGAACAGACAGTCATGTTTGCCTGGCCTTGGAGGGAATTCCTGGCTTTACATCCCCCTTAAAGCCTCATTGGTGCCTAAGAGGTGGAGGAGAGCATGTTTTCACAAGGAGTTCTGTGTTTAAACATTTGTATTGGCAGGTCTTATAGTCTCCCAGCTCAGGGGTTTCATGCTTAGATCATCCTTCAGGGATATAGAGTCTGGGCCAGAGACGCAAAAGGTGCAATTGCATACTTTGGCCATCCAAATCTTTCTGTGTTTGTGGCCCCTGACTCACTCCCTGGACTATGTGCCCACTGTAAAACACTGAGGAAAAGTTAAGATCCTCATTCAAAGATGTACAACAAATTTCTAACAAAGAACCCCCCTTGTCCTACACACCAGCCACCATCTACCACTTATTGCTTCCCCTGCCTGTTTATTGATCATGCATTTATCTGTCAGCTTCTTGCCAGACGAAGGCCAGCTGATAAGCTAAACATGTGAAAAGAAATCCAACATACCCAAAAGCAAAAAAATGCTCTGGAGATTTGCAGCTGTCACTTAAAAGGAAGGGAGATAAGAGAACCATGGAGGTGGTGCCACCTCCTCAAACCTGCAAGCTCCCGAAGCTTTTGAATATGTTGCTTTACAATTCCTCCTTCTCTGTCAGCTTTAAACCTTGTAATCTGTGTCTTTTTTCCCCAAGCCTAGTTTTCTTTTTTTTTTAAAATGAGTGTTGTCTTTTATTTTAAATCTATGTGTCTGCATGGGGGAGAATAAGCTCAGGACCTGGTCCTAAAGCTGCTCCTTCATGTTGCCAAGTAACTAGAGATAGAAGATGGTCTGTTTTTCAGGGAGGGCAGGAAAGATTAAAGTACTATGTCAAAGAATAATAGGTAAGAATTTGGATGTGCATATTTAAAAAAAAAAGTTATCAAAAGTGAATGTAAAGAATATACAAGAAACTGACTTTAAAAAATATAATACAAAAGAGGTCCTTTTGCTTTCCTCTTCTATCCTGTAGCCCTTTGGTCAAATCAGAGGTGATCTGTGCTCTTAAACATATGCATATGCATAATCCCACTGAAATCCATACCTTCAGCATCCAGGTCTGTCATTGGTGTAATGATTCACCTGAGCTTCAGTGAGGAGAAACGTCATCCACATCCAAGGAAATAACAAGAGGAAATGGCTGAACCTGCCAAGGATGTGTGTCTGCTCAAGATCAACCCCCTGGTTTTGTTGTTTTCTTATGTGTTGCTTTGCATTTCAAATCTTTTCTGTGAGGCTGGTGAGGCTGTGGCACAGGGTGCCCAGAGAAGCTGTGGCTGCTCCTGGATCCCTGGAAGTGTCCAAGGCCAGGTTGGAAGAGGCTTGGAGCAACCTGGGCTGGTGGAAGGTGTCCCTGCCCATGGCAGGGGGTTAGAACTGGATGATCTTTAAGGTCTCTTTCTAATCCAAACCATTCTATGATTCTGTGAATAGGAACCAAAAATTCTCCCAGGTATCCACATTGGTTTTATAAGAAGCCCAAGGCACAATAAAAAATTATGACAGAAAAAGAATTGGTGACAAATATTGACGTTTTGTTTTGGTTTTGTTTTTTTGTTTTTTAGTAGAGCAGGTTCCTTAGGAAAAGCTTGGGCCAGATTTATTGCTAGTCCACAGCACTTGCTGCTAAAGCATTCTCACTGACTTGGTTCACATGCTCCTTTTTTTGGGATTTGGAGGATCTCAAGGTAGTCTGTGCCTTGAGGGAACACCTACTCGCAGAGCTGGTGGATGTGATCCTCTACTCATTGCCTTCAGGAAAAGGCCATCTGGGGAGGAACACTGCATTTCTCAAGGAGCTGCGAAGATTAATAAGGACTTGGAGCATCTTTCATATGAGGAGGGACTGAGAGATCTGGGGCTGATCAGCCTGAAGAAGAGACTTCAGGGGGATTTTAACAGTACCTGATGAGAGGGGAATAAACAAGACACAGTGAGACTGTTCTCAGTGGGGCTCAGAGCCAGAAAAAGAGGCAATGGGCACAATTTAAAATGCACAAAATTCCATTTAAACATAAGAAGAATCTTTTTTACTGTGAGGATCAGCAAATCCTGCAGCAAGTTGGCCAGAGTGGTTGTGAAGTCTCCATCCTTGCAGAGGCTCAAAACGAACTGGAAACAGCCCTGAGAAATGAGGTTACTTGTCCCTGCTTTGAGCAGGGATGTCAGTACCAGACACCCCCCTGCAGTCCTTCCCGATCTCAGCCACTCCTGTGATGTTGTTCTGGCATCTATGAAGGGTGATGAACTTTTAAGCAGCCTCAGCTGGTGCCAATTGATGAATTCAGCAAGGATGTGTGAATATCAGGTATTGAAATCACCTTGGATGTCCATATTCTTTCTGGAAAGTATAGACAGAGTGTCCTGGCTGCAGAAGGCCTGCTGTCAAACTCAGGCAGGATCGCAGCTGGAAACAGGCAGGGATCTCATTCTCTGCAAGTTAACTCAGTTCTGTAGTAGCACAGCAGACATATCTTCTTCCCCAAGCGCAGTGCTGGCCAGAGCGACACTGTCTTTTTTAAATTGATTGTTACTCATTCTTATAAAATATCACAATATAATTTGTGTACAAGGCACATCTCCCCTTGGTACAAGTAAGGAAAATCGCACTGAAATTTCTCAGCAGTTGATTGGATTATTTAAGAATAGGATGTCCGTGCTATTAAATAAAACAAGTCAGTGTCTAAGGTCAATGGCAAAGATGTCAACCACTGAGAGAAGGTGGCCTTTCCCAGTCCTGTTCAGAGCAGTCCTTCTATGATGCCATCCTTTGAACAGTGTGAAATGAAAGCACTGTTTCATCCAGATGAAAATGCTTCCCAGGAGCACGGTAAGAGTTAATGAGGTCTAGATGCTCATGGGCCTCCTGCTCCAGCCTGCGCTTTGGTGCTGCTTTTTTTTACTAAGACAGAGTTGAAGGACAGAGAGCCTCATTCAGATCCAATTTGAGGATGAAGGCCAAAAAACATACATGTTCTATAATGTCTTATTTTAAGCATGTTTGGGTTTTTCAAAAATAAAAAATAATAAAGCATTTAAAAACCCCCAAACCCCACACCTCCCTGGTACTAGAAAATTTCCTTGCTAAACATCATCACGGATTGTACAGAATTTACTATGCTTTGGGATTATTGTGGGATGTCTCCCAGCAGAATCTGAGAGAGCTCCATGGAGGTTAATGGATTTTCATCAGTTTAAACCAGATGAGGATCTCCTTGTTTCTGCTTGTACAAATGTAAAATGCTTATCACAGAGGAACAAAGGGCTTTCTCCACAAGAAAGAATTTGAAAAGAAGGTTTCTTGGGGTGCTTTGGGAGGAATTTTTAGATGGGCAGGTAGTGATATGACAAAGGAGAATGGTTTTAAACTAAGAGAGGAGAGATTTAGATTAGACATTAGAAAGAAATTCTTGGGAGGGTGCTGAGGAACTAGAACAAGTTGCCCAGAGAAACTGTGGATGCCCCATCCCTAAGCAACAGGGTCCAGTGGAAGGTGTTCCTGCATATGTCGCTGGTAATTGGAACTAGATGACCTTTAAAGTTCCTTCCAACCCAAAGCATTATATGATTCTATAAATTTATATATTTTTTATTTGTCCCAACATCCCCTTGGAGTTTTCCCTGTTCATTTCTAGTGCTTAGGCACTTTTTTTTTTCACATGCTTACTTCCTACAACATTTTTTCATCATTATTTTGCATTTACTGTAACTAAATCTTTATTGACTTGACACAAACCAACAACTGCATTTTATTCTGGAAGTCAACCGAAAAAACATATACCATCTACTAAATATGGGCTATAGACTTGTGAGCACAGATGACATGTATTAAACTAATTTTTCTACCTCTTCAAGCACGGTATCAATCACATGTAGAAACTTGCAGCCAGAGCTTCTAATTGATAGGCTGCGTATAAATTCTTTGCCGTACAATGGACTAAACAACAGCACACTTAGAAGCATTTTAAATAAGGTTTTGTATTAAGAGAAGTCTTTGATGTGGAAATTATTTTTCATTTGAAATTCATCCTCTTAACCTCCTCTGAACTGCATTACATTTTATTGAAATAGGAGTTTTAATGCAGAGATGCAGAGAGTTCAGGAACCTTCCCACAAATGCTGCGCTTCAGGTATGGGATTATCTGCTTCTCCTGCATTTTAGTACCAGGGTTGATCACAAACTAGTTTAAGGAAGAGAACATTAAATAATAGGACAGCTGTATCATAGTGATCTGGAGAGGGAAATGCAAGGAAAAGCTGGGTTGTTGCCAGATGTCCCCCAAGATGCAAAGATTTTCTGGCATTCTGTGAATGAGTTATTCCTCAGCAGTGGGTGAGGAAAGGACAAGCAAAACCTTGTGCATAGCAGCAGGGATAGAAACAGTAACAGAGGGGACTTATCAAATGACTAGTGTGTTTATCAAATAATTCAAATCTTTATCAAATGACCAGAAGACATATCTGGAAGTCTCAGATGAGGCCTGACAGATATGAAAGTTCAGGCTTCAGTTATATATTTCAAGGGAAAAATAAGAAATACATAACAGTGGCTTTGACTCACATCCTTCAGAGAACCTGATGTGATGAAACTACCAATTATTGCTCCAATAGTTTGTTGGGAATCTGTCCACTGACAAAAATGGCTGTAGGTCAAGTCCTGCTTAGGCTGTAGATACCATGATTATGTGTTACTGTGTAATCAATTGGTTTATGCTCTAAATTTTGCACATTAGTCCTAAATACTTATCTGGGCAGATGGATGGCACATAATCATTACATCACTTGACATCTGTCTGGTCTTTTGCAAAGGTATAAAATACCATTTTTTTAGTTCATGATGAATTTTGGATGCCCTATTTTAATTTTTTTTCTAAAATATAACACATAATATATTAATATTATCAATTTTATTAATATTATTTGCAAATACTCTCCTTTTAGAATTATGTTTATTCTAACACAAACTTAAGGCAATCTAGACAGGATGCCTGCACAGTACAACAAAAGGAAAATAACAGTAGGGAAATTGCTTTCCTTGTAGAAGGAAAGGCGTCTGGATTTTAAGTTATTAACTGAACACCCCTTATCACTGTGGAAACAGTGAAAGAAGGATTTTTCTCTCCTCCATACTTACTCTTCTGCTCCCACCCTGGTTCACAGCCTGATTCCTCCCATTCAGGTCTGGTACCTGAGTGCTTCTGCTAATAGAATAATCAATTTCATAGACATTGTTGATTAAGTTAAATACTTATAAATATTTATGACACTTTGCATCATATCCAGAGATAAAAAAAAGGAGAAAATTAATGGTAAACTCCTTTCTGTAAGTTCATTTTTTTTTACATGAACCATCTGGCAATGAGAAGGTTTAGAAGTAGTTGTCATAGAAACAGGGCAACATAACTTTTAGAAACTGCAACTACTATGTTATAATAGTGGCATAACTTCCACAGCCTTGGATTTTTCTTTCCCAGGCTGTGATTGCACCAAACCTCATGCTGGCAAGATGCAAGGTGCACTCTGGCTTTGTTGTTTTGGTTTGTTTTGGGTTCTTTTTTCTCCAAGGTTTCTGAGAGGTTCACATACACACTCAGAATATTTGATTCAGATCCCTGACACAGGCATCATTGCTCCACAAACAACTCCGACCTGGAGTACTGTGTATGCCGCCAAGGCTCCCTTCCCATTCCACGCTTAGCACCTCTCCAGGGTGATGCCACACCTCTGTTGCTGAGTAGGAAACCACCTACACAGCGGGAAATGCCACAGAAAGGATGTGTTTGAGCTCTCATTCCTCCTGGGGCCGTAGATCCATGCATGCAAAGCTGGATTCATCCCTGCGAGCAGCAGGTATTTAGAAGAAGGAACAAAGTTAAAAGCTAAGCCAGCCTGGGCTCCTTGGAGAGTCAAGAAAGCACTTTAAGAGAATAAATTCGGGCTGTGTCAGTGTTGAGTCACCTGCAGACCTGCTGTTTCTCATCAGTGCTTATACAGAGCCCTGAAGTTGGCTGGGAGATTTGAGGAGGCTGCCTGGGTCAGGGGGAGGAACTCCAGAGCACATTTGGCTACCCCTGAGAGCAGCTGCCCAAATCAGGAAAGTCAAGTTCATCACTGTTTTGTGTATTTGTTTGTTTAATACAGAAGATTGTTAAGAAAGTCATATCTTGTTAAAATAGTAACAGCAACAGAGATAGGGGAAGAAGTCAGGCCTGTGGATGGCTGTTTTTGGAATTCAGCTAGGAGCAAAAATCCTAACTCCTTCCTGCCTGGAATATTGGGTTGTCTTGGGTGTGAAATAAAAGAATAGTCCCAGCTGCAGTTCTTCTCCCTCTTAGGTGTGCCCAAGCTGCTGGTGACAGCCAGGTTTGCTGTGGCTGCTGCCCCTGCATCTTTGGAGATCACTGAAGCAAGTCCTGTCCTTTAGTAAGGATTTTTTCTCCTTTGAGGTCACACACTCAGGGAGGTGAGCCAGAGGCATTCAGTTGTGTTCTGAATATCACACATGATGTCACCTTAGTTGGGACAAAAGAAAAAAGAATGAAAATTGAAAACAAACTTCAAACTTTAACACAAATCAACAGGATTACGGCATTTTATTGTATGTGAGGTATATTGAAGAGTATGTGTGTATGTGTATATATAAGCATATATATGCCATCATCGATCATCAGAAAATAACATGTTTATTTTGGCTGTAGTATCTTTTGGGATAGGCATATTTTTTTCAATAAAAGGGCAAGTCCATGAGGAATTATGCCTATGTGAACTTACACCTCAGAACTTCCCCAGCTGACCGTATTTGCAGTCAATGGTTTATGTTCGTAAAGCCATAAGAAATGCAAAACACAAGAAACAAACCACACTGAAAGAGAGACTGTTGTTAAGCCTGCTGTCATTTTTTGAAATTAGCAATTTCCTCCTTCTCTTTGAAATTCTCAGTTTGTCCGTGAGTTGAATCCTGTTATCCTGGTGCACTTGGTTTCTTACTTCTATGTATCTGTAAGTGATGAGTTCCCAAATTTTGCCCCACACAGCATCTGTGACACACAGTCTATCTCACAGGGTTGCTTTCAAATTCTTAAACAAGAAATGTGTATACAAACTCTTAAATAAAAGGAAATAAACCTCAGTCATTCTGGACTAATGAGATGATAGAAAACTGTTGCATCACAAATATAACTATAGACTGTGTATAAGTTTGTAGTGGTTCTTGATATTAAAGTAAAACTGCTCTGCATTAATAAGATCCCCATGGATTCAACTTCTCAAAGCCTTTTTAACAACCCAATTCTAAAGAATTTAGATCAGGAGAGAATGCTAGTCACTAGGGAGGCCAGCCAATAAAATGATACACTTCTTTTTCACTTGTTTGTCCACAATGCATATACCCAGATGCCTTTTTCATTTTTTGATATCTTCCCCCTTCTCCTTTGCAGTATGGTTTGCATTTGCTATGCAACGCGACAGAGTTGAAAATCATTCCTCATGCAAGCACCGAGTGAAATAATCAAGAAGTGTGAAGGTATAGAAGTCAACACATCCCACACTTACCACAAATACTAAACAGGGCCTAACACAATCTTGGAAAATCCTGAGGTGTGCTTTGGAGTGCCTCAGCTATATGAATACTGTACCCCTTCTGAATGAGCCAGGACATCCAACTGAGATGCTCATGGCAAGAAGTCACATGGCAACCAAGGTCTAGTTGAAAAGAAACAAAAATCGGTTTCATGGCAACTCCTAGGTCAAAGTATTCCATGCTGCATGAAGAGAAGGATGCAATGAAACATGGGAGATGGAGGTTCTACTTGTAAAAACAAGGTGTCTGATGAGACAGTGCTGGTGGAGAGCACACGTGCGCACACACACACACACACACACACACACACACACACACACAGGTATATGCACACATCGTCTGAGTGGCCACATTTTGGCAGAGCTGGTACTCCTGAGCTGTTTAGTTCAGTTCATTGCACTCATCAGGACATGTCTATGCATCCTTTAATTATAAACATGAACCAGCTTTCCAGGAAGGTCGTAGTAAGGCCATAATTAGCTCATTAAGCCAATTGTTCCACTATCTGATCAGGGTTTGAGTTCAGTATTTCCATTACCTCTTTTCATGTCCAAATGAGAAGGGTGAAAGTATCAACTGGTATCAATCAGGGAAGTGCTACGTACAGTCAAGAAAATAGGGAGAGTTACAAATAAATTAGGGTCTGGCCTTTTCGCTTTGTTTTCTTACGTTATTGCCCTCCTTGCAAGTTTATCTTATTGAAAACTTTTAAGATTCACTCTATCATACAGGAAAGACATTGAAAAGAGATATGTTCATCCTGTGGTTAAGTAAAGTACACTTTACAGAGATGTGAGAGAAATGTAATTAGAAGAAGACAAAACAACTAGAAACAAAGTAAGGATGAGAAGAGCTGGATTTATATGCTGGTTTGTGTTATATGCTGAGATCATAGAATCACAAAATGGTTTGGGTTGGAAGGGACCTGCAATATCATCTTGTTCCAACACCCTGCCATGGGCAGCAACACCTTCTACTAGCCCAGGTTGCTCCAAGCCCCGTCCAACCTGGCCGTGGACATTTCCAGGGATCCAGGGACAGCCACAGCTTCTCTGGGCAACCTGTGCCAGGGCCTGTCTACCTTTACAATACAGAATTTCTCACTAAGATCTAATCTAAATCAAGATCAGAGCCTTAGATTTCTACCTTTATGCTACTCAAGGATGCTTCTTGATTCCACTACATGACTCAGAACCATCTTCTTTTTTTTTTTTCTTTTTTTTAATCATCAGATAGTGAGAACTTGATTTAGAGATAAATTACAGGCTCTCTCTGATTTTGATGAACGTCAGTGCTCCCAGAGGATTTGTGTTGCAGGTGGTGTTCACCAGTCTCCCAGCCACTTGGGTAGGGAGCTAGGAAATGTGGGTGCACAGATACTCACAGAATGGATGATGCCAGCAAAATGTTGTTGTGAGATCCCCATGCACTAAATAATTCTCCCATGGCAAGTTATTGTGGTCACAGGGTGAGTTTATGAAATGAATGTGACAGAAACAACAGGCAGCAAGAAAGGAAAAGCCTCATAATACATTCTCATCAAACCCAACAAACAGCCAGGAGCAGTCTTTAATTAACTTGTGTTTGCTCTCATAAAACCCAGGAATTTTACAGAAACTGGCTCACTACTGACATCATAAGAAACACCTCCACCAGGTTTGCTTTGTATTCCTCTATCTTATGTGCAAGGAGATGGTTTACCAGCTTTTGATGCTGAGGGCCCTGACAAAGAAGGGAATTCAATATCTAAATTCAATGTCCAAACTTCTAAATAGGCAGATAATATGTGATACCTTCTTGGGAGCAATGAGTGGGATAACATCTACTACATACACGTATGTCAGCAGCATTTACATTGTAGTGTCTTCCCTTGCAAGCCCAACCCCATTCTGGAAAATATTTTAAAAGAAAAAAAGAGTTTATATCCAGGGATATTCTCAACATAATACCCCTCAGTGAGGACTCAGATTTTGGCAATCTGTTGGCTAAGGTTTTCTGTAACAGATGTTGAATCCAAATATTCATGCTTAATAGGCCCTGAAGGACCTTCCTTCCTGGCATTTTGCTATTCTTTTTTAAACATTAATCTGTATTTTTGGTCTCTGTACCAGTCTGTGGCAATTATTTCTACATTTTTTAGCATTAATTTATTTAAAACTTGTTTTTTTGTTAATGCCTCTGGGCACTCATCTGTGTAAATGAATTGATATTTCCCTATTCATTTTCTTTCATGTTGTTGATAGTTTTATAAACTTTTTCAAGTCTCTTTTCTTTTCTTTTTTTTNTCTTTTCTTTTCTTTTCTTTTCTTTTCTTTTTTCTTTTCTTTTTCCAGACTGAGACATTCTAATCTATTTAATTTCTTACCTTGGAAAGCACTATATGCTTTCAGCCATTTTATTGCCTTTTCCTGTATCTTATTTAGACCCCCTTGCAAACAGATAATTTGGCCATGGTGAGTATGCATGACATGTAAAACATGCACAGTCATTGTCTCAACTCCTGAAAACCACTTCTGAGAGGTCTCTTTCTCTATCCATGTTCCATGTAAGGGACCTTTGCCAGTTCAGTAGTAAGAATTTGGTAGCTAAATGCCTTCCAATCCATCACTGTAGAAGAGCCTATTGCTGGCCCCAAATGACTGATTTAGACCGTGAAGAAAATGGAACAGATATCCTTAAGTTCTCACTGTGGCTACACTCTTTTCCTACTTATAATATTTGAAAACAGGAAAAAAATGAACACAGAAAACAAAACAAAACAAACAAAACAAAAGCAGAGTTATAATGATGCACAGGCTTCCGGAGAGGCTATTCCAATGGATTAGAAAAGGGTTAAGGAAAATGTCCCGCTGGCTCTGTTGGCCAGGAGAAATGCTCAGCGAGCCAGAGAATGTCAGAGCACGTGTTCCCGTGGCACAAAAGTAAGGAGCAAATAATCAACTGGGTGCTTTACCAGCACAGTATTCAATTAAATTTCAATTAAGAAAGAAAATAATGTAGCAGTCATTATCTAAGCTGTGGCCAGGTCCTTACACCAAATGTCAAGATACCCTTGTCAATTTGCAAACAGTTTAGATAAGGATTAAAATTCTCCAGACTGCACAGGAGGCCACTGTAAGCATTCCTAATGGTGTCTCTGTCCGAGCCTTGGAAACACTTCCAGTTTCTTATTTACCAAAGTTAATGCCTCTCTTTTGAAAGACAATTCAATAAAGCCTATTTGAATGGAAGCTAAAAAAAAAAGAAAATCAGAATGAGATATTATCAGGAATCTGCGATTGCAAACCCAGAATAATTCTGTTTTTATCATGCTAAAAATCTCATTAATTCTCCATGGACATTATTTTGAGATATGAGAAGATGCCAACTTGATAGCAAGCCCCACCAGTCCAACACTCAGTTTATTTACCACTCCAACAACCAAGCTCTAAAGGAGCAAATTCCCTCTAGTTCTTGGCTTGCCTGCCTTTGCTGCAAAAGGCATAAGAAAAAGACAAACAGCTGAATAAGTGATGTTATTTTGTTTGATTTAGGATTAGAATGAAGAGATTCCCGAATCCCAGGCTTAAATAAGTGACCTGTACCTCTCAATGTAGATCATGGAGGTATTATGTGCTATATTATGTGTGAAAAACAAAACAGAGAAGAGATATTCCAGTCACTGGAGAGATAAGAAACAGAAACAGAACAGATATTTATCCCATTCCCATAGATGGAGTCTATTTGGCTTTCCATCAGGTAGCACAGCTTCTGGCCTTTGGCAGATTTTGACCTCTCATATCCCTTTGCTTGAAGTGCCAGAGCTTGTGGCAGCCCTGGGAGTGCACAGATGTGAGCTTTCATTGCATGTGATTCTCCCTCAGTTGTAATGGGGTTTAAAACCCATTTCATGTTGCTTTTTCTAAGTTGTCTTAAAAAAAAATATTTAGGAAGCAAATCTGACTCAAGTATGTTTTGTATGAATAGCAATATGCTATTATTCCTGTATTTAGAAACGTTCCCATATACACTTTAAAACAAATTGATCTATTTTATGTGGTTTTCTTGACTGTGATGCTTTCTGAACCATTCCCCCAACTGAGTGCTGGAAGGTTATCACTGTTACTTGCCTGTATTTCTGTGTTAGCTTTCTTCCTTGCACGTCCTCTGTACCTAGACTAGATATGCATTTCTCCTTTTCTTGTTCTACTTTTCATGGCTGTCACTACCTTTTTACTTGCTGAAGGACATCTCTCTCCACAGGTGGGTTTTCTTTTCTTTCATCACTTTGTGTGATTCCAATCCAGTGATGCCTTTGGCGTTTTGTCCTGTGTCAGCAAAGCAGGACATATTAGAGGCTGTCAAATACACAGAATTTAAGCCCAGAACTAAAGTGTGTTTTGATGTGTGCCATCCTCTGTTCCAAGTGGATGATTATTTATTGGCTTATGGTTTTTATTCACTACCTAAATCAAGCCTTTTTTTATACCTGCAGGTAAAACCTGTAGGCTACCTAATGAGTTTTGGATGCCTTGCTGCCAAGTTTGATTCCCATCTCTGATTTTATTCAGGAATAGAGGGGTGCTGTGTCTCACTGAAGCGACAAAATTAAACCTAGAGAGACTCACATGCCTTCAGGGATAGTTAATTCCATGAGTTTGGGGAACATCATTATTTTAAACCAAGTACAGAGCTCAGAGCAGTTATTGCATCTCATGATGGAGCAAGAATTCCACTTGATGGAGTGAGATTTTCCCCTACAGAACACAGACATTGCTACTGGCCCTGAGGGCAGACCCCTTGGAGGGCTGCTCTTCCACTGCACTACATCTGGGTGTATATTTGGTTTTAATTACTATTTTGCTTTAGCTTGAGTCACAATGCAAAACACAAATTGGGGTTGACTAACATCACCTGGGAAGTAAATCAGGCTAAAGGAATAGAATATAAATACAATGAAACGTAGCAGTGAAAATCTATATGTTGTAATAACTTTGGGGTCAGAATACAAAAAACAAGTTCCACTTTTTTTCTAATTTGAAATTATATTTTATTTCAGATTTTTTTTCTGCAGAACAACTCAAACTATCTGAAGAATAGCTGGAAAATTAACTTTTTTCTGAAATAAGTTTTTACTGTGTTTGCAAGCAAAGAACAAACTCAGAGATCCGCACAGCATATATGAAATTTCACCCTGTGCCTGGGAAATACCAGTGCAAGATACACCACAGCTAGGGAGATAACTTGCCTTCTTTCCTCCCTGGAAAACATCTGCCCTATGCAAAGCAGTGGGATTTCCCGCTAGGAATAGCTGTGTGGGATCAGATCAACTCTCCCATAGCTCAGGATCCTGTCTTTGGCTGTTGCCTATAGTGGATCCTTAAAAAAGACTGAAAGAACTGAAATGTGCTAATACTTTGCCAGAACCTGTTCCCAAGATCCATCCATCTGCATCTCAGGGATTTTGGGACCCAGAAGAGATGTCACAACCAGAGAAAGATTTTTCTTGCATTGGTGACTCCATTAACTTCTTAAGTCTCTGTGACTCTTTCATATCACCACAATTCCGTGACAAGAAATTCCATAGGATGGCCAAAATGATGTGACATTTTTTTCATTTTCAGCCAGTCAGTTTCTCATTTCACTACATGAACCTGCTTTGGTTTATAGGGAAAAAAATAGACATTTTCTTCCTACTTATTTTCTTTCATTCTGCCTTTGACACAATAGACTGAGTCTCAGAATCAATGTAACAAAACCAGCTATGTGGAACAGCACCACTTTCCTCATCATTGTGGATACCTCATTGGATAAATTTATAGTTTTTGAATCTTATGAGCCATGGATTAAAAAGAATTGGATATGAGTCTGAACAGGGAATGTTTGTACAGTTTAACTGAGAGAACTGGTGATATAGAAGGGAAGAAAGAGAAGAGTGGGAGGGGGAAGAAAAGAACAATGAAATGCAGAAAACACATATTGCAATTATGCTGCTCGACAGAGAGGAGAGCTGGCCCAAAACTCCAGTCCTGAACTCCGTGGAGTTTGCTTTCCTGTATTGTCAGACACATGTGGCTTCAAACTCAACCATTCCTGCTCACGTCTGTTACTATTCCCACCCACACTTGGCACAAAAATCATCTCCTTTTTCCAAGGATCCTGATGGTCTTTTCTAATGGCAACTGTTCTGAACATTGCCCCTGCAGGGTGGGTGTGACAGTATCTAATTTATAATCAGGCAGTTAATTGTGACTTGCTTGGCTTTGCTCAGCAAGACAACATGGGAGCCCAGAACAGCTCCTGTAAACCTTGTTCACTGTCCAGACATTTCAGCCTCTCACACTGTTATGATGAAGAAGCAACAGCACTGAGGCAGGTTGGGAGTGGAAGCATAAACACCATCTTTTATCTTTCCCTTAGACAGCAAAAAAAAGAACTTCAGGATATTTCAATACCTCTGACAACCATACCCACCTGTGTGGGGCCATACTCGTACCCTTGAGTCTGGGCCCACACTTGGAAAGGTTTATCTTTGTGCAAAATATAAACAAGCCTTTTCTCATCCTTCTCAAGGTCTGCTGCCATAGAAAAATAAATCATGCACAAGTGGGAGAGGGTACAGGGACTGGGGGTTCCTTGTGGCAATAATTAGCCAACGACCAGAATTGTTTGGGTGGTCTCTGCCCATGATGGTCACTGGTGCAAGGATATAATGAGATGTGACTGTCACAGGCCTAGAGCAAACATCTAAAACTAAAAAACAGACTGCAGAGACCAGCTGGAATCATAGTCTACAAACTGCTATTTAATCTCTTACTTTTTTTTTTCCCATGTAGAAATGTAGGGCACTTTTTTTAATTTTTTTTTTTAACTGGGACAGAGTATATTGTTTTTAATTGACTTTATAACCACCACAGACACAGAATGATCCCAATGTCCAACCCTGAAAGCATTTTTCAAGAATAACTTTCAGGAACATATGTTAGAAATTGAGAGATGCTCTGAAGGAAGCAAGTGAGAGAATAAGAGTTCAGGAAACAGAAGAAGATCAAGAAGATCATGGTAGCACTATGGTAACACTTTTCATTTTTCATTTGTTCATTTGTATGTGGTTTTTTTTTTTAGTGCTGACTGATTCCACAGAAAACCAAAAGAAGTGGATACTATTAATAACTGCTGAGTCTTGAGTATTTTTGAAGGTCAGGTGGTCATTTAGTTATTTAAATATAAGCTGAGGGTTATAGCTTAGTATGATACAAACATATTGCAGATCTTATGTTTTGTAGCTCTTAAAATTATCATGTGATCTTAAAATTTTTCCATATACAGAGGAATTATTTATGTTTTTGGTGTGTCTCGTATCTTCTCCCTTCTGCCCTTTCAGCCTCCTTCAGTCATGGAGATAACTGACCCAGAAGAGCATCACCTCACTGTCACCCGTGTCTTAGCTGTGGTAGGTACTAGAGAGCCACACTTTATGGAAAGGGAAGAAAGAAGGCTGGGAATAATTGCAATTGTGTATATAATTAGCCACATGCACACTTTTGTTTGAAACTGTAGAAGTTAAACCCCAAACTGTTCCTCATTTCCTACCTCTTGGAGTTGTCCACATGGCTATGATCATCCTGATCTTCCTTAACCATTTTTAAAATGAAGTGTGGAATTTTCTCTATGCCTTCCTTCTAAAGGATGAGGAGAGATTTTTGGCTATAAATCTAAACCAGTCCTTTATTCACCTTTCTTGCAATCACACTTATTTTGACATAGCTCCCCTGCTCTGGCTATATGGACTTGATGACTGGAGGGAAAGCTTTCTTAGATTTAGGAGAGAAGAAAGGAAGGGACAGGCAGCCACATCCAGCTTCTCAACATCCCAGGAATCTGTTTCATAGTGGTGTTTCATGTGTGATCCACATGAAACTGAAGGGCTCAGCTTGGGAAAAGAGGCCCAGGGAGTGTTTCTTAAAACTCAGTAGGAATATTCCACATGCCATTTCTCTTTCCCCTCCATCATTCCTTCCTCTGCCACACAGACTGACCATTAGCTGTCTCCTCAGGCAATATAACAAATCAAGTGCCATGAGGACAAAAGTCTTCGACCTTTAAAGCCTACAATTTGCCTGAGGGAGACAGCACGAGCCGAAAAGGTCAAACACACAACTAATGTCCAGGTCCTGGTGACCCTTTAGCTCTAGTGAGCTCCCTGCCTATTGTAATATATTGTCAAGCACAGAGGTGTCCAGGACCCAGCCCGCAGAGGCTGCAGGCTTGGGGCATAGCCTTTCCTTTTTTGTTGCTTTCAAAGGTTGGCAGCACAGCTCAGGCCACATAGAAGAAATCATGCTGCAGAAATATTTCTCACCTGGATAAATCATTCTTTTCTCCCCTTGGGATTTTTTTTTTAATTTTTTTTTTTTTTACTTTCTTTGCAATGAAACGGTCTCACAGCACTTTTCCCATCTGTGCTGTGGAGATTTCTTTTAACCTTGCCGAGCAGCCTGGCCATCCATCACGTCAGAGCTGAGCTATCTGAGAGCAGGGCACGGGGGACTGTCACCTCACCTACCTGCCCCAGTGGCTGCAAAGCATGGCAGAACCCAGCTCAGCTCTCCCCATGACAGATAGTTTCCCTTCCCTGCTAGTCCTTAGGCTTTTCCCATCACTTTCTTCCTATTGTTTCTCACGGTTCAGTGGAAAAGTGAAAGCAGGCATACATACAAGGTCTTACTTACCTTTAGGTGAATGTCTGTAGCATCAATCTTGGTGGCAAAGAAAATCTCAATTTCATCACCTCTGTCTTTTTCCTGTTCTGTTAGAGCACATGTTCTCATTTTGGACTTAAAGAGAGGCTGATTTGCTCTTTCCTAAAAACTTTGCCTCACCAGGATATTTCACATTAACTGTATCTGTCAGGCAACAAGAAGGAATGGGTACAAGATGATGACTTAATCCAGCATCTGTTGAAGTCTATGGTCACCTTTCCTTTAGATCACGACCTAAATCCTTATTCCTAAAAGCAGCTTTGACACTTAATCCTTGGAGGGGAAAAAAAAAAAAAAAAGAAAGGGAGTCAAATACAATAAGACACTGGCATTTTTGTATTTGAAGGACACATCAACCTGACAGAAAAAGCTCTGCTTGACCTATGCAGTGGCTTTCCAAAGAAACAGTGACAGCGGGGAGAATTCCCATCGTGTTGGAAAGTTAAACTGAGACTGAACAAAAGTGAGAAATATAAAAAAGTTTCAGAAAAAATATAGCAAAGGCAGAGGGGTGATCTAATAGTCCCCTTTCTCCTGACATGGCTGTAATAGCTGCAATGGTTTATCTTGGTTGTAATGAGTAAAGGTCTCTTCTTTTGGTCTTGGCAGAATGGCTCCTTGGCCTACCTGTTTCAGGTCACACTGTCATCATGCCTATTTGCCTACACCAAATCTGCAGCTCATAGCTGCAGGTGGCTTCACAGCAGTGGTTGCTGAAGGATGTTCTCAATGCAAATGCCATTAAAATAGAATTAAAAAAAAAAAGTGTTTCACATTAGAAAAAAATATTAAATGTCATTAAAACTGCCTTTTACAAGGCATTGCTAGGACAGACTGGCAGTGTTCCTCTCCCATCTAACTTTCAGTTCTGTTCAGTGTACAAGGTCAGCTCCTTTTGTGCCTGCTGAGAGAGTCTGAGTTTGGCAGAAATTTTGCATCAATGCAGATGTCTGCAAAAAGGGAGTTTGTTGGCAGGATCAGGACCTTCTGAACATTACCAAAATGACAACACAGCTGGAATGAGGAGCTTGACACAAGTTCTGTGTCTATGGGTGGGTCATCGATTGCTTTTGGTTTTACATGGGAAACAAAAACATCTGAGATCTCTCTCAACATCCCTCTCATTACATAATGGTATATTGTCCTTGCACAAAATCCAGTAGACATCCTAGTATTTTTCCTTAAAATCCTAAACTCTAGAGTCATGTTCATTTACAAGCTTCTCTGCCTTTCTTCTATAACTACTGCTATAAATAGTCAGCCAGATGATTTCTAGATTTCAAAGCTTCGAAGAAAAAATAAAATTCATGAACAGTAAAGCTTGAAGAACACAGAAAATATATAAAAAGCTTCCTACCTTCCATAAACTACATCAATAAATGTTGCCTTTCCAAGTTTTTACTAGCTCTTTTCAGTATTGTAATATTTAAGCTAAGCCTATAACCTGGGAACAGCTGGGGTTAGTAGTACAAGAACTGGCTTTGCCTGATGCAAGAGTTCACCAGACTCTCAAGGCTGAAACTTAGAGCAGAAGTCAATTCATTTAATAAAATTTATATGTGGAAGGTGTCCCTACACATGACAGGGGGGTTTGGAACTATGCAATCTTTAAGGACCCTTCCAAACCAAACCACTCTATGATTCTATGATATATATAAAAGTGAAATGACTGCTCAAAGACAGTAATTTACATCCTCATCCCAACTATTTTAGACTTTCATCTCAGATAGGACAAACTACCTTCTGCAAATATGTGTTGCTGTCCTTGTTTCCCAGAGAACAGGAACACCTGCAGTAGTGCTACAGATGTTAAAAGTGCAAGGAAAAACATCTCAATTCAGTTTTACAGAGGAAAGAAAAGCAAAATATTTTGGCTTTTTCATGAAAAGTAAAGTTCATTAATGCTGTATATTGATGTATATTGATTGTATATTGGCCTTTAATATGTGATATTTTCCTTCAGGACAGGGAAAAAAGAAGAGGCAGTTGACCTCTCCTGTGACATACTCAAAGCAAAATGCATCTGGTTCAGAGGAGTATTTAATGGAGCTGTGAACTCTTAGATACAGGGATCAACTTCTTGTTTTGCATTTGTGCTGTGTGTAAGATATTGGATTCTTAGTCTGAATGACAGATTTCAGGCAGTATTGTCGTAACAATATATATTCAGAGTGTGCCTCTCCCTATAAAAAACAATTTAATACAGTTCATGGAAATGAGACACTGCCTGAATAGATAAATATGTCAGGTTTGTTACCATTTCCAGTGTTGCATATGTGAAATCAGGGAAGTCATTTATGTCTACCTTAGTTTTGATTTTTTTACTGTTTGCTTCTACTTCAGCTCTCCGTTAGGAACAATATGATGTAAATCTGATCCAGAGAATCTTAAAACTTGGAAGAAACAGCCTAATGATAAGAGTTTATTAAACAGGGCTTCCTGCAGCATTGCTGAGGGCTTTTCTAACACAATTAAATGCAGGCCTGTAGCCAAATGCCAGAAGTCTCTTTTCTGCCTCAGAAGTGACTCATGCTCTCAGTCCAGCCCAGGAGTTTGTGCTAAAACACGATTCCTTCATTACTCAGATGACATTAGCTGAGGACTTTCAGCTTTGATAATAAAAGAGGTGGTGTCTCTCCCTTTTCTGTTAAAATCTTCACTTCCTACAGTTGCCTCAGTGTGTCTGTGAGTGATATAATAAGCAGATTGCAGAAATTAATTATGTGTGTCAACTTTTCACTTTCACCCCTTCATTGAACTTTTTTGTTCCTTAGCCCTGCCTTTGGTTAAATTGAAGTTGTCTCCCAGACTGGATGGCTTTCATTGTGACTGTGTCCTGTATTTATTTACCTGCTGCAGATCACTGGGCACGTGGAACATTTTAACAAGGAGTTTTTAATGAATCTCCAAAGGAAAACACCCTCAAAACCAATACTTCAGTAGCTATGTACAACCAAACCAAAAAAAAAAAAAAA